>JAUJYS010002951.1:0-13839 GCA_033995665.1 Melogona broelemanni | reverse complement strand
GGGGGGTTGCGGTTGTTTCGATAGATATAGTTGATTCGATTGCGGGGTACTGGTAAAATTATACCCCTGATACATTGTCCAAGCAATAGGAGGGGTACGGAATTTCATATAGTCAGATTTACATCCGTTAAAAGAAAAGAAAAAAATTATATCACGAAATAAATTCCTATTAATTTTGTCTTAACGGCCAATAAAATATTGAACAAAATATTTAAAAATTGCCTAAGCAATAGGACGGGTACAGAATGTCTTATAGTGGTATTACTGGTGATGGGTAATAAAAAAATATCAAAGCGCCATCAAGCCAACACAACTATAAGTAAATACCCATATCCCCATAAACTTTGCCTTCATGGCGAACAAAACCAGCCGGTAGGTGGCGATAGGAGTCTATAATAGAGTCAACCAAACACATAACGCCACCTGGCACACATTGCGACAACAAAGATTGGGGTTTTGTCCGTACATGCACCGATGATGGCTCAATGGAGGCCTCTCCATTCCTCCCAAAGGCTCGCCAATCAATATAAACACACAAACAAGTTCACGTGCACCATCCGGGTACAAGCATATTTCATACAACGTGTCCCTCCCGTACACGTAGCACTGAACTCTGCTAACTTAATTAGCAAATGCCTTTGTATATCGCGCGGACGCTCGCTATAATTGATTTCGTGCATCTGCATAAAGGTTGTGGACGTGTTATAGACACAGTGTCACGAACACGCGCCGAACCAAACGTGTTAGTAGGCTACCGCTGCATGCTCCTACATGTTTGTAATAAGCAAAGACGTCTTCATCAATGCATACCCATTTTTTTCAATTAAGATTCACGGATCGGATCTATAGCCGATCAGGACGTACACCTCCACCTAGTGGCAGAGAAACAATTGAAAAATTAATTTTCGAATGGTGCAAGTCATGGCGGGCCAGTCGACGATAGTTCAATGAGGAAATGATGCAGGCGAGATCGCAGGGAACAATACGTAGTTTCCGTTTTTCTCGAATCAATAACGTATAGTTAAAACAACTTTGCATGCACAGATTTACAATTAAGTATGATGTGCAATGTTAAAAATTCGGTTAATTTGTTAATAATTTGCATGAACTGTAATTTACCGACGGTACATTGAAATAAATATTAAATTAATGTTACTGATACCGATTGCATGGTACCTAAAATACATGTAGATACATTTAGTAGAGTGTTTTCTAAAAATATTAAACCTTCAACCCGACTGCGCCCGGTTAATTTATCAACGAAAATAAGTTGTATTACTGTAACCTGGTAGAAAGAATTAAAAGACACTCAAATATCTTTCAATATTACCTCTAGCTGTATTTAATTTTCATCTTAGCAAACGAAAATTAGTTTACTTCATATATGTATCAACTTGGTAGCAGGAATTCAAAAAAAAAAAAAAAAAAATGAAAGTCGTTAAACAAAAGGAGCCTGCTGGTTCACCACTTAAGAAATGATTACAAACATGAATTTTGAATTACGTCTACGCCATTATGTGTGATTTGAAGGAGACCGGGTCTATCGTGTGTACTCTGTATTTCGCTTTTCAAACGAGACCGCGAACAATTGACCTCAAGAAACGTTCCCCCGTTTAATGAGGAATTGTATAAATGTTCTCCAATTAGTCAAGGTATATTTAGCGTTTCTTTACCTTTTATTATGCTCGTTATATTGCGCTGGGTTTTGGAGGTATTCGTCCGGATCCTATTTTTTTTTTTTTTTTTTTTGCTTTCTTCGCACGAATGATATTTCGGTTCTAATTGTCAAAATGGTGTCAGTCTGCGCGGAACATTTTAAGCTTGTTGCCGTACACTGAACGGGAAAATTAAGCGCGCCTCGCGTTCCAGTTTTATGTATTTTTTGGACAAGCGGTTCTGTCGGTTATAATATAATACACACGCGTGTCTCGTAAATTGCATTATATGTGTCGTGAAAATGTATATATATAAAGTAAAACTTATTTCTCTCATCTCTGCCCGCAGATAAGCCGCTTAACTCGTTAATTCTTCGCGGGAGAGGTCGTTCGCCCTGCACGATTTATACATACGTCGTACTACATTGGCGTTACGCAGTGTTAATCGATGTCACAGCGAGGGGACGAATTGAAGGGAATAACTGGTAACTAGACGCGAGCTCCGATACAAATGAAAACAAAAATATATTCGTAATTCTAGCTTTCACGCGTGTCGAGAGGAGTGAATGAAGAAGAAAAAAAGCTCGAAGCGTGCCTAACTAGCCGAACCCAATCGCGGAGAGATTGAATTATTGAGTCGGTACCAACACGTACGAAAGTACAAAGGCGGGTCTCCCCATTAGACTGTCTATTTGGAAGCGATGCGCTGCGGTTAGTGTTTAGTGACGGCGGATTTTGACTTCAATTTTGATGTTGTTGTTTTTTTTGTAAGTCGACATGTATGAGCACAAAAACGCAAAAATACGATGCACGTACAGTAAATACTAATAAAAACTTAATCACAGTGTCTAGAAATTTGCAACGGTATTCAAAACAATATTTTCTGACATTAATTGTGTCATTATCGAATAAACAATATTATAAACGCTTTCGATTTGGCACCCATAGAAAAATTTTAATTTTATTTCTCCAAGGTTATGATGCGTTCATATTTAACCAACGCACCATGCGTGATTTTGATGCCGCTATTAGTCTTTTTTTTTTTCTTCGAAAAAAATACGTTTTTTTATTATTAGTAGTAATAGCTTGCAGTTAATAATAAAAGCAAATATGGGAGCCTAGATCGGTACAACGTCGAAAGAAAAATAGAATAATAGAGTTTGGGAAACTCAATTTTAGAAACCTATCAAGCAAATTATTGAATTTTTTTAATTTAATTGGGAAAGTGAGTGAAAAGCGTCAAATTCATTCAAATAATTGCAGATAGTTTAAACTGATGTGCAGCCAGCTATATTTCAAATACAATAAGGAACGCTGTATATTTATTATTTAAAAAAAGCCATACGTGATTTTGTAAAATTATTTCTCAATTTGCGGCGCATGTTTAACGGCAAAGAGAGTCTCTCCCACAATCGCTCGCCTCGAAAAGCCGACCGACCGCGGTCCTAAATGTCATGTTATATTATTGTACAAGCACGTTGTTGCGCCTCGTGCTGCCAAAGGGTTATGAGTTATAGTTAAACCACACCGATCTTTCAATTTGAGCTTTTCCGACCTCCGCATCCCAAAAAGCAGCTGTTCGTTCGCCAGCAGCCGAGCAACGTCATCCGGCGAGAGAAGCGGAAGTGACGACAGCGTAGCCGATATCAATTTTATTTGACCTAGACTTGAGGATGGCGGGAATAGCGTGGAATGACGGCGCGTGACTAGGTCTAGGTCTTTGTTGACGCGCGTAGCCCGCTCGCGGAGAGCAACCGCGGCGTGTCTCTATAAAGCCCCCCACACTACACGTACACGTGTTTACAGTTTTACCCCGGCCAATTTGAGAATATATAGCTGTCAACAACACATATGCATGGTAAACACGCGCGCATTCAATTTCATATTTGCTTTAGAGTGTGTGTGCGACCCTCCACCCCATCCCCCGTTTTATATTTATATATACGCGAACGCGCGTAAGGGCGATCTATTCAAATGGAAACGTGTAAAACGGCGATCTTAATTGCTTGTCATCCGACGTTTTATACGCCTCCCATGTTTCCGTGGTTATAGTACCCACACGTACCGGCTGGGGTATTAAAAAAGAGAATGGGGGATGTCCTCCTGCGGCCCTGGGACGACATTTTGTGGACGCGAAAAGCAAGCGCAAGAACGCGAAAGATGGCACGATCGATCTTTTTACGTTTGGCTCCATGGTGAGGACATTTTGTACGCCATTGTATTCTTACGAGCTGCATAATCTCCAGCATGCTGATTATAAATCTGTCTTCTGAGTGTGTGTGGGTGTTAGGCCCATACAAAATGGTATTTCCATGGATTTAAACATAAAATAATCGATCATGAAAACAAGGTAAGTTTACTGGTAACAACTCATTTTTCCTAGTTTAAAAGATAAGAGACGCACCAACTACGAGTACTTCAGGCGCGTTGTTTTATTTGCCACATGAAACAAAGTTACGCTTAATTTTCAATAATAAATAGAAATTAAGTTAAACATTATTTTCTGTACCATAGGGAAAATAAATTAAACTTTATTTTCGATTTAATACTTAATTTACTTATGACATTTTTTTTTAAATAAGGATTAATTTAAGTATTAGGATAATTTGGAAAAATAAAAATTTCAATACGTGTAATTTCAATTTTCAAATGTGATGTTCATATATGTATTTTTTTCAAATACTAATGCCACATTTAGAATTTTATAATTTTTATTAATAATGATGCCTTTTTCATATTGCAAACAAATAGCGCATTAGTGTCTGATCCGATATGGCAGTATCCGAGTAAACGCAAAGAGCCATTTGGCGCTTGAAAAAAGCATCAGGTCGCATGAGAGCAAAGCCTCCCCAACAATCGCTTTAGAAATCGATTCTGCGCATGCGCAGTCAAACAACTGTTAATAAGGACAGCAACTCCTCCTTGACAACCTCGATCGTGCGTCGATAATTAAAATTCTTAATTCTTTCATCTCGATTTGATTCGTGCCCCGTAATTAACGATCCTTATCGTGATACAATCGTTGAACGAGCAACTATCGACAGCCCCGCATCACCGCATGTACACTGGAGGTGGCTACGCTTTTACGATCGCGTTAGCTATTGGTGGCAAACGGGGCGCCGATCGTGATCCAGTGGCCACGGTAGGGAGCACCATTTTCGTCACCGTGCTGGGTCAGTAACACGTGCGCTCGTAAATATGATATTTGGATTTCTGTTCTTGTTCGCGCTCGCGCTCGCGCGCTCCAAGTTTTGAAGGTCCGCTGTTGCCTATTTAATTCTTTGTACGTTTGCGTGTAGTGGTTTCAGAAATTATATTTCTTTCGGGCGGATGGTCGACAGTGTCGATGAATATCCGCCAATGTCAATGTTAATGGGTCAAACCCAATTTAGTCGATTCAATCAATCAATAAGAACATGCGTGCCATTTCAGAGCATGGCTTTTTTTGTATTCCAATTCGCTTGATCTATTTTGATCTATGCTTGACACAGCCAGCATTGGTGCAATCTGGAGCTCGATTTTGGTTCAACAGGTGATTTTGTTGAGTTTTGTGGACACTGACTCGAGTAATTTGTTGTAGGTATTCATGGTTCATGGTTGTAGGTATTCATTGGTATTCTTGTACTAGAAAACATGAAGAGCAGAAACGGATTTAAAACAGATCACCCAATGAAAAAATGAATAAATTGAAACACAATATTACTCCTTCGTAAAACAACTTTAAACAAAGATTGCAAAATGTTTCACGGTGAAAACGTAACGGGTAAAACGTCAAAACTTCGTTTCAGACATCAACAAAAACTCATTATTCCGCGGAATACTGAAAGCTTAGATCGAATCCTTCCATTCATTCCTGACAAATCGATCCTCCAAATCTCCTAACGACCATCACCCCTCCAACATGCCCCAAAAAAACCAAAAATTCATGTTAATATTCAACAAAAAATAATAAAAACATATAATTACACTATCTGTTAACAAGACATCATCGTGTCGATTCATAGACATCACTGTTTGTTGTGTACGACGTACTAGCGACACCCAATTGTACACTTACATCTGCAATGAAGCGGTTTGAACGCATTGGAAACTCGTAAATTTGCACGTGCGTGAATATTTTCGACGCGAAACCCCGTTCTTGGTCGCGGAAGCACGTTTTGAAATACAGACACGGCCCCCCATTCCAGCTCGAAATAAATTTGACGGACTTCAACCTCGCCACCATATAGTCAACCGTATACTTCACACGAAAAATGCTCGGTTGCTCCCACATAAATACATTACATGCTCAGAACTTACTGAAAAGGCCGGCCGGGGTAGATCCATCCCTGTACACGCCTCATAAATCAGGTAAATACGCCGCTCGCGCGTTGAGCTACATCGTCGTAATCCGGCCGTAACAATGACGAATGGCTCGCCGACAGAAGTTCACAATATCGTAATACCCGAGTATAACTTGGCCGTTTAGTATTATTTGGGGGAGGGAGAAAAATGCGACAACGAATAATAGACGTCGGCGTGTGCGAGTGGAAAATTCTAAAAATGACACGCGGTACACGTTGTGCGTAGTACACATTATGGTCACCGTTATCTGATGACGCCACGATCGTAATCCGTGTATGTGTATCACCATTGGGGACTGCCGGTGGTTGATAAAAATTCGAATTTTTTGTTTCGATTCGAATTTTTTGTTTCGAAATAAAATGATTGTGTATATTTTGAGTGCCTAGTTAAGCCAAGAAAAAATTCGTAGGATATTAATTCGATGAAGTTTTAGGGGTGCAGATTTGAATTTCTTAAATTTATTTTGCTTGCTTTGAGTGTCATGGGCAGCACCAAGCGTGAAAAATCGTAGAACTTTGCGTCTATGCTGTTTTAGAAGCACAAATCCTGATTTGTCCGGTATTAATGTTAACGTGTTTAGAATGTTTATTATTATTATTATTCATATTCAGGAAGCGCCGGCAGATCCAGTTACAGTAAGTTCTAGAAGGCTAAGCGATCTCGGTTGGCTAATTTGGATAATGATTATTGCACTGTTTCGTAAATTAAAATAAATAAACTGCCCGTTGGTTAATAGATAAGATCGAAAGAGGTAAATATGTCGAAAGTCTCCGAGAAACGTGACAGAAGACGAACGTTCTTAAATTTCATGGGGCACTGGAGACATAGCGGTGAATTTAGTTTTGTTGCGTGCACCTTGCTAGGACAACCTGCTGATGCATTCGTAAACTGATCTATTTGATTTAAACAATTATTATTGTGCTATTTATAATTAAAGGCAAATAAATAAATAGTTAGCTAATTATAGAGACTAGTTGAATTTAGTGTATAACTAATATGTGTATAAATAAAACATTATAAAACATTTTATTTGTAATATTATCAACTTATTATCAACAGCGAGCTCGTCTTCATATTTATTTATTTTTAATTTTTAAGGAAAATCTGGCTTCAAGTGTAATTGATATTTTTCATGTTTACTTTTAATTTTTTATTTACATGTTTTTATTTTTGCGCAACAATATCATTCGTATTTTATAAATTTATGAAATAATTTATCAGCATCAACATCATTGATTTTTTATGAACTAATGTCATTAGCATCATTGGTATTTTATGGACTCGTTCTGGTAAAGGAAATCTCTAGAGTTTCAACACGGGAGTTGGATTCATTGGGTCTTTTGTTATTTGCTATCTACCTTTCGTTAATTTCGTTAAATCAGCAATTGTGAAACTGCATGACGCCCCCTTTAACCATATCCTCCCCCTCCCTCCTCCTACCAGCATGTGTGTCACACGCTAACCCGCATAAAGCATAAAGAGAGAAAGACCAAGAAGAACGTTTCCTAAATCCGTCTTTAGAAAAAGAGTCATCGGCCTGCTTGATATTGGTCACGGCTCTGTTCAAACATGGTAGGTGCGAATAGACCCCCTAAAATACAATGCGCCACCATATTTGTGCCCATAATGCGATATGAATGGAAAATTTCACCAATTTCTATATGAGAGGGGAAACGTGTGCTGCGTCGAGTCATGCGTCGCAAATAGGATTTTCGGTTTTGGAAAATCCGATTTGGACAGAACGAATAAATATTCGCTTGCAGCTATTTACCACGACGTGATTTATGATATTTCAAAGTTCTTGTAACTGGGTGGCGTTCGCTATTTAGGTTCCGACATTAGAGAAGAGGCGGGACGGAGAACGTGCCGATGAGATTGGTACGTCTAACGCGCCAGACCAATTCCAATTTGCCAATAAAAATATACCTCAAATCGATTAAATTGTTGCAGGTGCAGGAAACGTGCAATATATGTTGTCACAGACGCAGGTGCAACAGCTTTGGAACGGTCAAATCCACCACAGCAAACAACAAATTTCTGATGGATTTTTTCCGCGTCGGCCACGGTCGATCTATGCTTGTTTACAAGAGCACACGGCTCTGATGGATGTTTGGGACAGGTGGAAATGCCCATATGATTTGAATTATTAAAATAACGATATTTTAAATAGCAATTTTGGCTACAAATGGAAAAATATATAACGAATGCTTAAAAATGGCTACCTTGCCATAAATAAAGCATAAAGCATACAAATCATGACAATACGTAAAATACAATCGATATCTTTCTCTGTTATTTCCGATTTCTGTAGTGAATATCACTACAGGACATTCTGTATCCTTCGTATTGCAAGGGCAAAAAAAATAGAAAAAAGAGAGCCCTCGCCGGGAATCGAACCCGGGGTCACCGCACCGTGGCCGGTTGCAATATGCCGAATGAGACGTTACGCGTCATATTTTATCGATTATCTACAGCAAGTTTCAATTTTATTCTCTCAAAAATAAATGTACTATTTTGTTTATCCGTTCCTCAAACGGGCTTTTTCCTCAAGGGTGCGTCTGTTTATTTACGTTCTTGCGAACATGTCGCGGATGCCCAGATTACAGGGTCGTGTGAATCGACTTCCCCTCTAGCAGTGGTTCCCGGATGGTCGCTGGTGGCACAGGTGGTCAGCGGACGAGCCATAGCAGCCAGGTAACGCGATATTAGTGGCTGCCCAATTTTTTAGGGTGTTCACCCCTGCCCACCCTCCACTAAACCCACCTCATTCCTTCCCAGATTCGTACGAAACTTTGCTGACGCAGCGTGTCACCCAGTGGAAGACCACAAGACTAGGACTCCGAGAGTTGCACGCAGATCTATCACTAGGACTCCGTGGTCGTTCTTGGAAGGCTTGGGCGCAATAACCTCGGGGCGTTGAGGGGACGTGGGTGAGGGGATTCTTGTAAGGTGTAGGAGCGGTAAGACTATCTGGGATACAAACATATGTGATGCAGTATTTACCTTTGCTGGCACATAATGCTCTCATATTGGGCGTAGCGAACCGTATTGAGCTGATCCCATTTAGTGCGAATGTGATTTCTGATGTGTCTACAAAAGTGCTCGGGTTTTCAGCAGTGGGGGTGAGGTGAAACGATTGCCGGCGTCAGGAATCGAACCGGGGACTAACAGTTAGAATGAGGATTCAGAGCTAAAGTCTACTTCATGTAATCGTAGAGCATCCCAAAATTGAATGTAAATTTCAAAGAACACACAATTTTTTTGAAAACATAGCAATCGAGATTTTTTCTACATAGAAATAAATATATAACTCATACAAAAAAGGTAGAGATTTCTCGTAAAAAATACAACAAATTCAGGTGTGATTTTTCTATTTATATGTTAAGTTTTGTCTGATTAACTGGTAACAATTAAAAAAATTCGCGAGAATACAAATAGAAATCGTCTGGGAAAATATCGGAATTATTCGCCCAATTCTTCCAAAAATTTAATTTAAATTTCAAATAATAATTCAGTAAAAAACTAGAAAAGTATATAAGGATATTAACGACAATGCCAAAATATATTAGAGCATATATATGACATAAACTGGTAGAAGCGAATATGCCAAAATATATGCCTAAATTCGTCGCAGATTTTTTCTTTCTAATAATTCAGAATTTTCTTTTTCTTTTTTTAAACAATCATCTTTGCACTATTTTATTTCTATTTTGCTTGCCTAATCTGCCTTTAAAAATTAGAAAAATCCTCGAAATAGAATAGGAATCTTCGAGGAAACATATCATTCGACAGGAATCATTAGATAGCAAGGAACGAAGCGAGTCAGTGTAAAAACAAACTCCACGACTGTAAATTACCGGACACACGTGAATTATCTTCGCGCACACAGCAAACACACAGGTCGAGCTATGGGACAATGTAATAACAATATTGGTGGTGGGTGGGCTTGGGGGAAATTGGTCGAGGCTGACCATCTGATTACCTCCTTTCACCCACTCCTTCTTTCCAATCTTTTGTTGTGTAGCTGGCTCTCTATTCGCGACTTCAAATTGCGGCTAACCTAACAGGTGGCTGGGTTTATTACAATTTCGTTTTCGGTTACATTCGGTTAGGTAGTGTTGTTAAACGCTAACGACAGTCAGAGAGGTTAGACCGGTTTTCTGTCGAAATTGGCGATCCAATTTTTTTTAATGAAGAATGGGTCAGTTACCGGGTCTCCTGAATTTGTCCTAATTCGTCACCTGCGAGACCCGAGTCTGGCAATAATGAGAGCAACCGCTTCGGTGCAAAATGAATTCGAGGGAAAATTGTGTTTATGACTAAAACCACGTAACGCCGTCGCTGCCTAAACAAAGGGTTGGCTGGCACCGACGCTACGCCAGGAGCCCAAATCTTGATGGAGAAAATAGCGGCTTCTCCGATTGGGGGAACTCCCGGAGAGAGTCGACCCCTCCAGCCCCAAACACTGTTAGAAAAAACCTACAAACGTGCTATCTTGCTGAGTCTATATATTGCGCGAATGGGAGGATTACGGGTAGTCTCTAGAGTTTTGTGCTGCCATCTCGGAAATAGTCTTGTCCAAAGAACCGAAGGGATAGAAGCCATTAACCGGCAAATGTTTGAGCGAATTTAAGAATCGAAAATTAGCCTGGAAGAACAGCGCTTGCACATCGAGAGCGAATCGTCGTTTATGTGACAGATGACCATGTGATGACCAACATGTGGCTACGTCTTGATATTGGCATTTTTTAATTCCCTTTTTTTTAATGTATTCCGGTAGAATATCTAGAAATGGAATTAAGCAAAAATATGAAGTAAGATTAAACGGCACAACTACACGTAACTCACAAGAGGGAGCAGAAAATACGGTATACCTACCTAACCTAACCTAACCAACCATGTTTTCTACGGTTAGGTTAGGTATCATGGTTGGTTAGATTAGGTTAGGTAAGGTTACGTATACCGTATTTTCTGCTCCCTCTTGTGAGTTACGTGTAGTTGTGCCGTTTCGTATAACTATAACATCGAACGTCCACAAAATGATGTGCAGCCATAACACCAGTGAGCTGCACGTCAAACCCAGTCTGAACTTTATTTCTGCATTTCTTCAAACGTTTAAAATTAATAAGATTGTGGTAACTACATTATGCTTATGCAGAGGGTAGAGCGTTCATTGGTGCGCGTCATATGGAAGGCTATCGTGATTGGCTGGCAAATTTACGTTCACACGGTATAAAATATCTTAATATTAGTGCGTTCTAAAAGTTAACTCGGGATGACTGATCCGAACAGAAGCCGGGGTGCATCATAAAATTTTGGGCGGCAAAGAAAAATAAGTTTCAGTGACGTCACGTGAAAGGGTAGCGTGATTGGCTGGCGCAATCCAATATCATTTCACACGCGATATATCTGGCTCGTTCGTTGTCAAGAACCAAAAAAAAAAATGCTAGCAACTCACGTTTCCAGATGACGCAAAACGCGTCATCCGGAAGGCTGCCACTAGGTGGCGCAAAAGCTCAATTCGCAAAAGCGCCGGCATAAGCAAACCTGGTGTCTGTTACTAACCTTGTGATTCGGTTTGTATTATCGATTGATTGATTGCGATTAATTTCTGACTAATACAATCTGCAATTTAATTCCAATTGTGCAAAGTTCCCTCGATTGCTGATAGATGGCGCTGTCTGTCGACGGCAGCGCCTCGAGTGGCCGATCCCCCCCCCCCCTAACACAAATCCCATTTCACGTGAAATAGTCTCCCACCCACACCTAAAACCACCTCCCCGCTAACGGAGCGCGTGAGGCGCATTTGGACATTTATTCATTTTCTGGTGGCCCATTAATATTTCATATCGCCTTATCTAATTTAATAAAAGCTGCTCGTGTTCCGTCGATATCACAAAAGGCATGTGCTATATTTATGCGAAAGCGGCCATTTGGAGAACTTACCGAAACTGCCGAAACTTGTTCCGTCTAGTAGTAGAAGTACGGAAACGTGCCTAAATGTTTTATTCTTCCGTTATTGCCAGGATAAAGCCAATTTAATGTTAGTTTAAAAAATGCTGCGTTCAAATACATCTCGGTGTTATTTTTGGGTACAACTACACGTAACTCACAAGATGGAGCAGAAAATACGGTATCGAGTTGGGGCGCGTAGCGAAACTGACTTACCTAACAAAAAATATAACATGAAGTGACAAATCAAGTGAGACTGAATTTCGCTACGCTCCCACTCGATACCGAATTTTCTGCTCCCTCTTTGGGGTTACGTGTAGTTGTGCCATTTTTTAATTATAGTATGGAATGGCGTGTTCGCCATTCCACACTGCAATTCGCATCACTGTAGTAAATATCACTACAGGAGATTCTGCACCCCTCATGCTGCTGTGGCAATATGTGAAGGGCACGTTTTCACCAGTACACTAATACTCCAGGATCATATAAACGAAAGCCTGCGTCGGGAATCAAACCCAGAACCGCCCCACACCGCAGTATGTTGCCTTGTGTACCCACTTAGAACAGAACGTAATTTTGTCGTGAGACCTGTGCCGGTGTGTTAGGTCCACGTTAAAGATCCCTACCTTGGTCAGAAGCTTAGGTTAGACAATTGTCGGATGGCCTATGGCCTATGACCTGCATGTATGGGGATCTCACATGTATGTGCCAGCCTACCCTAGGTTCGCATAGTATTACCTGAGCACCGGTTTCGGACGGAATGGAATTTCTTGTCAGCGCCATAGCTTCAAAGATTTTAGTTTAAATTTGTTATTCCTCGGTCGCTGTCATCCGATAAAGATGCACTGCCGTTATCAAACAAAATAAACACCAACGAATCGCCGATCCAAATGTGTACACGATTCAATGACCTATAGAAATTAGCGGGAAAACATCATTGTCAGTGAAGATGGGCGATAGTTGTGGAAAGGCGGTTTTCTGGCCGGGGAGGTTGCAGTTATGCGTCTTGCTGCAACATTATGCGGCTCGTCACAAGCACAGCAAACATGCAACCGTAGGAGGATTTTATTACTGGATGTTGCGAACCTTTTGTCTTTGCAGTTAATGACAACCAAAAGCTCTGCTTTCAATTTTTTCTCCAGCTGTGCAACATGCGGGTTATGAAAACCGCTTATCAAAAGTCTAAAAATATCGATAATGCCCGAAAGTACAACACTATCGCCCATTGCTCCACCGTCACCGACCGTCGTCGTGAAGCTGAAGTCTGATCAAAATGGCTTTGAATAAGTCGTATTTGTGATTTTATTGCAGAGGTTTCTTATCGAAGACCTTTGTCTGATTACGAATATTCTCCTCCTGAAAAAGTTATAGACCTGTACTTTGAGGGGAAAAAGACTTGTGTCGTCAGAACTTGTGGTAAGTAGCCAGTCACTGTCAAAAGTGCTTCTGTGATTTTCAGGACCACCGATTAGCTTTGTTCGATCTAATGATTAACTTAGCGTCCATCAGGATCAAATAACATAAGTTCAAACCTCAAACAAGATTTGATGCAGTTAATTTTGTTATGCACTTGTGTAACATGTGTTTACATGGACTAGGCTTGGCCTACCCGGTATCAATTTATTTGGGTGACCGTTGAAGGCGCTGATGTCGATTGTGGCGGCAGATTTAAAAATAGCTTATCAACTCTACAGTGCATTTTGGCATTTAAATTGACATTTAAATCTCCGTTTAGGAGGGCTTGTGCAGGTTTTTGAGCGGATTTTGTTGCTGTCAGTTTAGTCAAGGAATTTATTTCAGTGTGTCAGTGTAGTTGTTCATTTCTTTTGCTCGAATACAGAATTAGGATTTTGCGTTTTTTTTTTTTTTTTTTTTTAATTCACCGTAG
>JAUJYS010002950.1:0-13840 GCA_033995665.1 Melogona broelemanni | reverse complement strand
CTACTCAAGCATCTTTTAAGAAAATGTTGCTGGAACAGGTTCAAAACAGTGATCCAGCACAAAAAGTGTCGGATCGGTCTAGCTGGATGACGGAACAACGGATCGACAATATTTTTACATTTTCGAGCAGCTAGCAACCAGTATATCTTATGATCTCGACCATGTTATAAGAGAATATTACTTTTTAGCCACTTTTCAGAATTTAAACATAATTCGATGAATCCAACACCAACAACTCTAGTTTCACCCATCCAGCAAAATTTTCTTTGATTTTTAGTTTAATGAAGACATTTCCGATCAACTGCATGTTAGACTTTTTAGAAAGATCTCGATGAGCCTGTTAATTTGACTTAAGCATCTCTTAAGCCATTTATAGCCCTTCATGTCGGAAAGGACTCTCCAGCACAAAAAGTGCTGGATCCGGTTTTCTCAACAACCAAGAGGTCTACAGTTAAAAACTCAACATTTTTAGACTAGTCTTCACATATTAAACAAAATGGCACACTTCTTTTCAAAAAAAATAATTGTGGTTCTTCATTTTTTCAAATTCACTGGTCACTTATACCCCTTACCAGACACAACTTCCAAATGTAACATGAAAAATTATTATTTTGAGGATCTTTGGCACTTTCTAGGTTATTCTTAGCATTTTTTAGTAACTCTACTAATACATCTATCATTAAATTGTGACTCCCTTACTTTAAGAACATCATCCAGCACAAAAATGCTGGATTGGCCTGTTAGCCTGAAAAATTGGCCTACAGGACTCAACTTGGGCTCCAATTACTTGTTTATTTAAAATCTCTTTATACCCACTGAACACATCTCAATGCAATACTGAGTGACTTTATACTATTTCTCAGTCTACACTCTTTTGTAACAAAAACACATATTAAATCTGCAATTCTTAAACTTGTGACTCAAAAGTGAACTTCTGTACTTATTAATAACTGATAATCTTTTACACTTTTAAATATATACTTTTGCCCTCTTAATTGCTTAAACTTTACTTTACTTAATAGACTAAAACACCTTTTTTTTTTACTCAAACATTAATATTACTTTTCAAAACTCTTTTAAACTTTTAGTATTGCACTTACTTGAACTTAAACAAATTTACTTTTAACTCTATGTCAACTACCCTTCACTCATTAATACTATTTTGAACCATTTAATTATTACTTCTTAGTTTACACAAGTTTATTAATTGCACTTCTTTTTAATATTAAAAAAAAACATATCATTTATTAAGAAAACCTTTTTAGATCAAGAATAAAAAAAATACCATAAACCACACTCTTAGGTGGCTTTTAATGACGAAAAATTGCAGGTAACACCTCATGGACCCTGAAATTTGAGGGGTCCGTGACACCCCCTCCACTAAACTTATGGTACGTCCCTGTACCATGTCAACTTCAAGTTTTGACTTTTAGTTCTTTTAGTTCTCTTGAACACCAGACTATCACTGAAACCTTATGAACACATGTGGAGCTTCATATCACAACACTTGCAGCAGGAACTTGACTTGAAATTATAATTATATCACACTTATTTTTGGCCTTTTAGCTACACAGACCAGGAACAACTTCTTAGTTATGTAGATCTGGAAATACACAGCCCCCCGATCACAGGCTTTACTTTTCACTTGTAGTTTTGAACCTCACCTCACACAGATTCCAGCACTTCTGGTGGGTAGGTGTAACACGTGAACACACAGGTTATTAAACCTGACTGACCATAGCCAACACAGACTCCAGGGACCGCACAGAGTCTGGGTGGCTCGAACACAACAGCTCCTGGAAGGGTTGCCCTGCAGCACCAAGGAGGCCACCTTGGTCAACTGCCAGACATAGACGTGGTGAGCACCAACCATGGTGCTGATGTCATCTCATCATGTTGGCTCCTCATCTTAGACCCAACAGTAGGTGGGCAACTCTCTGGCACCAGAGTGTTGCTGGACGGCATGGAGGCGGACAACAACTCGGTTCAGTCTCCAGCCAAGTTGGGTGTCTTCATGGATCAGTGGTCCTCCAGGGGGACAGTCTTAGCATCCTGCTGAGAAGTGACCACACTCTCGGTCACCTGGGTGGTCTGGGCATCTCGCTTCTCTCTATAAAAGGAACTGGGGTGGGGCGATGTTAGTGAACCATAATGGTGTCTATAGGACAGATACTCCTCCCTGGTTAGGGGTTCAGAAAGTAGAAAGGATTCTAGACTTGGTCTTGTTCCCAAAAAT
The DNA here is from genome assembly GCA_033995665.1 of Melogona broelemanni. Taxonomy (NCBI): domain Eukaryota; kingdom Metazoa; phylum Arthropoda; class Diplopoda; order Chordeumatida; family Chordeumatidae; genus Melogona; species Melogona broelemanni. Next base: position 11,604 of record JAUJYS010002950.1, on the reverse strand, counting down.
TTAGGGTTCTCTATCCAAATGGCTTTCTTTTCTAACGTCCCAGGGTCTTGACTTCTTACCCATGGAGGTGGACCAAATAACTCTTCAGCACCCCAACATAATTCTTCCTCCTCTTCCAATAAATTGTCTACATCTTCAAATCCACCCTCAGTATCTGACTCATTACCAATACGGGATGATGACATCTCAGATTTCTCAATGTCATGACTTCCTTCAATTGGAAGTATTATCTCTTTTTCTAAGAGATGTGTCCTCTCTGACACAGTTGACTCAATTGACTCTTTAATTGGATCTGGAGGAATTTCAAATGCAGTGGAATTCTCCAAACTTTTAAAAGAAGATCCAGTAGAAACCTGCAGCTCATTACTAATCAATCTCTCCTCTCCCATTGTGTCTAATCGTTCCACGACAAAGTCACTTGTAAGTGATCTCTCATTAGCTGTGTTTACTTCCAATACTTCTTCCATTTTATCACTATTATCAGGACTCTCCACTAGTAGATTTGCCTGAGGAATTTGCTCATCCTCCCTAGGTGCCTGTGTCAAACTGAAATACATCTGTTTAAGTTTCCATTCTTCCTCATCTTCGTCGTCTGGCTTTGTCATTGGGAATCTTTCTATCATTTCTGTAGTTAGCTCTACATTAGAATCACTATTTGAACTGGACACTGGTCCCTCATCTACAGTTGCAAAAGAATAAACATCAATATGAGGAGTCACCTGAATGCACAGTTCTCCCACCTGCTGGTCAGGTAATGGGCATTGGTCTGAAGTCAAGTATTCTATCTCATACTCTTCTTCTGGGGAATTAACAAGGGCAGAAGGAGTAGGTGGCTTGAGGTTTTCAACTCCATTTTCGGACAAGTGGGACTGATCCAATTTGTCTGGCACTGTGCATCCCGCCAGCCTGCAATCTATGCAAAGCTCGTCATCACTTTCAAATTCCATCTCAAGTGGACTGAGCAGACAAACACCTTCCCTCAGCTGTTGGACAGCCTGGGCAAGGGAGGGTGACATTACAGGTTCGTCAAAGTCTTTTGTAATTAAATTGGGACAATCATGTATTGACAATTCAGTCATTTCTGAATTTTCAAAAACAGGAGAAAACAAACTCTCTGTCATTTGCTGTTCATTTTCCTTCTCGTGAGAAGGTTCTTGGAGAGACAAAACAATATGTTCTTCATAAACATCTTCCACTACTTGTTGTAAGTCTGGGTGGGTGTGGGAGTTATACAGGTACTGTAACTGAGCAGATAAACATGTTTCAGCAGACTCATTTTCAGCTTGGACAATAGCTTCTTCAAATGAATCGAGCTTATCCACTGACTGAAAATCATCTGAGTTCAACTGAGTAAATTGGGATTGGTCAGCTGAACATTTCATCTCAGAAACTCTATCTGGTTTGAATCCAGTCAAGTCAACCTCTCTTGGTGACTCTATTCCACACAGTTTTTGATGTCCAAGTTCCATGACAACTTGGTCATTTTCAGGTAAATCAATAAGAATGTTTGAATCCAAATTCAAACTTTGGCTTGGTTCATCTTGGGATGATAAAACACCTTCTTTAGATTGAGTATCAGATTGAGTGATCTCAACTGTCTCAACTGGAACACCAATCTCAGAAGTGGTGCTGTTCTCAGCACACTGTTCAGCAAAGGTCAAATTCTCACTTTCCATGAGATGTGAGTGTAACCCACTTGGCTCCACTTGAGCATCACACTGCATTTTAACGGAAACTGGTTCCATTTGTTTTAAGATCTGGTTAAGTTGACTGACATTAATATTGGTTCTTAACCCCGTGGATAGTTGAATTTCATCTTTGCTTTCGATTTTTTTCTTCACTTGACTTTCTGCCCTTCTTACAGCATTAATTTTATCCTGCTCATCAAACAATTGACAAAGTAGCTCAAAGTCGAGTACTTTGGGCAATATTTCGGGGGTCGACCAGTCATTCAAGGTTGGGGGTAATTTTTCAAATCTTTTTTGGACTTTATTTCTCCTCTCAGCCCTCATACACCTGGCTCGACTACTTATATTCAACAATTGTATTTCTATTGACATATCTTGTGTGAGATCGTAGACTGGTCTGATTCCAGTGTCTTGGACTTGCTGTCCAGCACAATTGTTTCCATCAGTGATATCTGCCCCGGCACACTGATTAGCGGGGAATGAGCTTTCATATCCTTCTGGGATGTGATCAGGTTCATTTGACTCTTTTTGGACAGCATGCAAAATATTTTCAAATTGATACTTTAAGTCCGGCTCCATTCTGGCATTTTTAATCCGTGGTCCAGCATCAGTGCTTTGTGGGGGTTGGACACTCTGGTCTACCATTACCAGCTTTTCTCTTTTCTCAAAATTCAATTTTGTAGAAATATTCTTAAACAAGTACTCATCATGTTCTTGTGGTATTTTAAAATCCACGGAGGTTGTGGCATCCCGCAGGTCAGGTGGGGTTAGGACAAGGTCAGTATTTTCCTGATCTGGTTCGATTCCAGTGTCTGAACTCAGTTGGAATTTTCTGTTTTGGCCAACTGAATGCATGGGAGCGGCAGGTGAGAACAGTTCAGGAGGGGTCACATTTTCAAACTCAGTGTGATTATCTTGGTTTGATGGTCCAGCAAAAACATCGGTCGTGATAGGGGTATCACGTTCAGCAGAAATGAAATTCCTATTCATTTCTAATTTTGACAACACTGCTAGAGCAGCAGGCTCAGAAGGACGAAGCTGATTACATGGTCCCGGTTCGATTCCGGCTCCTTCAGTCGGGTGTCCGTCACGGACACATACAATGGGTGCTGAACTCGGGCCAGCAATATTTTTTTCTCGGACAAATTGAATGTTGCCAGCAGACTGGACTTCACAAACCTTTTTCCCAACAATTCTTGGAGAAGAAATATTTAATGTGCACTGTCCACCCTCAGCATTGCATTTTTTTATTTGGAGTCCAGCATGGACACAGGTTTGACCAGAATCACAACAGTCAACGTTGTTCTTCACTTGTTGTTCAGTATGGACGTTGGTCGGAACAAAAGTACTGTTGTCAGTAGGGACAAAATTCCTACTCATTTTTGGCTTTGAATTAGGGCTTGATAACATTGCCAGAGCAGCAGGCACACATGAAAAGTGCTGATTTTTTAATTCCAGTTCAATTCTGGCATTTTCAGCAGGGTGTACGTCACAGACATGTACATAGGGTGCTGAGCTCTGGTCAGCAATATTTCTATTCAAAACAAGTTGGTTAGTGCCAGCAGACTGGTCTTCAAAAAATACTTCCCCGACCACCCTCTGAGATGTAATACTTTTATTATTTTTCCCACCCTCGGCGTCGCAGTTTTTGTTTTCTACTGAACTGGTCAGCTCCGGCTCGATTCCGGCAGTCTTGGATGAGTATCTGTCACATGCGCGGACAAAGGACTCAACACTCTGGTCAACAATTTCTTTGACTAGTTGACCCGTAACAATGGGCTGGTTATTGGGCAACATTTTCTGGGCAATTTTCGGCATAGAAATAGTGTCAGTGCGATGACCACCTTCAGCGCCACGGTTCATGCATTCCAATTCTTTGGTCGACAGAATAATATCAAACTCAGTACCTGAAATATCTTCTGACTGACTATCCTGTACTTGCACTACTCCTTGATTATCAAATTTAAGTTGTATCAGCTTGCCAACCTCCTTGGATGTCATTCCAGCAACATCGAATTGCTGTCTTGCATAGGTCTGGGTCGAAATCCCAGCGCACATTTCCATTGGCAAAATCTTTTCAAAATATTTCTTGTTTAGGTCATCTGGGTTCAATACTTCACTGGTAAATAAACCATCATCATAAAATTCTCCTTTCAGTTTATTTTTCCAAGTGGAAGGCTCTGGCATTGAGCTAGCCACGAGCGATCCCAGTCCGGCAAAGTCCGGATCCGTGACAGTTTCAACATTTTGGTGTCTAACCAGGGCATTAGTTACACAGACTGAGTTGTGAGGGTCAGTGGGAGCTGACATCTCAGAAAAATTCTCAAAATCGGTTTCCATTTTATTTTTACTGCACAAGGGCCGCGCATCAGAGCTACTAATGCTCGACTGCTTGGGGTGCGTGGTCATCGATCCAATCAAATCCGGCATGGGTCCGGCAAGATTCAGATCTGTCTGTTCAAGCACAGACTCAAAAATTGACTCGAATTTGGGGCCAGCAAGGGGAAAATTCAATTGACAAGTTTTGTTTTTTACCTTTAGGGGTACCTCGAAAGGTGGGCAGGGGGGTGGCACTGACTCCTGCTGTCCGGACTCGGGCGGGACTGAACCCGGGATTGGCGCAGCGGCAACGTCCTCCAAAAGAACTGGCTGGGGTGGGATGTCGGGGAACATAAGCTCTAAGGCCGTCTCATCTATTTCCATGTCCTCCACACTCTCACAGTCCGAAATGGACACAATGTCGGACTGGTCGGATCCAGCGCCGTGACAACCGTCGCTCGTATCAGCGTCAAAACCACCTGTTTGGTCGACAAACTGTCCTCCAAAAGCTCCGGCATCACTTCCAGCAACAGTCTGCTGGACATGAATACACTCTTGACTGATGTCGGGCGTCGACGGAAAGGTAGTCGGCTCAATGCTGGAGTCAAAAACGGGCAGACTGGCTTGACTCCCTCCAGCAAAACTCTCCTCAAACACTTTGGCAGTCTCTGTCGATGGCACAAGTTCTTGGACGTGAGTAGGGGTCGTTTTGCAAGACTTCACCAGTCCCTGCAACTCGGACAAACTAGTTGTCAACACAGAATTGGCGGACTGCACTGCGGCAACGGTTCCGGCGTGCTCCCCACAAGCTGGGACAATGGGCGACACGTTTTGAGCACTATCACTTCCTGGCAACACAAACAAAAAATCCACAACCGGTACCTTGTTTTGTTGTGTGACAGTAGCTGAAACTGGTCGCCAAACAACTGACTGTCGTTGTCGGACAGCTGGCTGCTGTTGCTGGGCGGCAGTAACAGTTCCGGCATGCCGCACTTGAGCTTGGGCAACCTGTGACACGTTTTGGGTACCGCCATTGTCAGACAAGGCAAACAGAAAGTTCGCGGCTTGTATCCGATTTTGCTGAACCAAATTTGCCGGAACAGGAGGCTGGACAGCATTCTGTTGCTGTTGGACCACTTGCTGCGGTTGCTGGACAGCATTTTGCTGTTTTTTAAAGCGTTTTCGCGAAGCATGAGGCATTTTTATCCACAAATGCGCACTTTTTATCAAAGTTCAAATCAGTTTGAATCTCCAAAGTACTTCCAAAAAAACTTTTGTCAGTTCACTACTTTTGCCACCAGGTGCGCATTCATGGCCCGTCCTAGTACGCCCTCTGCTGAGCAGAATTTGTACCTGGAAACGTGACATTAAACGCACTTTAAAATGCAATAAATGTCAGCCAGAAAACAATTGAAAAAGAACATTGGACAAATTTTCCAGAATATAAATGGACAAAAAGATGACTACCCAGAGAGCACTTTTTAGAAAACAAACTTTCAATCTGCTCATGGAGGAACTGACAACAAATAGCGGGAAATTCAAAATTCAATTGCCAATACTGCATCACAGATGGCGTCAACATGCATTAAAAACGGCTAGATAATTATAACTCTTCCAAAACTATTCTTTGGAGACATGAACCAACTTTAAGTTATAATCACTTTATTTCTCTGTTTAACCTCAAATAACAGTCTATCCGCAAATAAAACTAAAAATGAGCAGTAACCTATTAACTTTACCTAAATTAATTAACTTTTCTCTTTTTTTTTTTTTTTTACTTACAATTCCCCACAACTTATAAATTCTTTCCTTTTAATTATATACCACTTAACATTTTTACCAAATTGTGAGGGGGTGGGAAGGGATAGGGTGGAAGGAAAGGAGACATTATTTCTGGAATCTAAAAAAAACTTGTTTTCAAGTGCCCTACTACCTTTTATTATGGCAGACCACTAATTTAACCTTGTTTTATTATTTAACAGAATCCAGTTATTTTAATAATTTTCCTGGGAAAAGGATGGGGAGGAAAAGAAAGGGAAGGGAAGGATTATTGGGTTAAGTTAAGAATTATTTTTTTTTAAATTTACTGTGAGGGGAAGGGAAGGGGGATGGTGATGAGATAATGATTATTATTTTTAAGATCCAAAAACCTGTTTTTATGTGCTCCAATATTTTATAATAGGACAGACCAATATTTATACTTCTTGTGACCACTTTAAAAACAATTACATTTTATATCATATCTCAGGAACTAATACACCAATCTGCTTGAGATTTTACAATAGGCCGGGGATTAGCTAGGGGAAATAAATAACAACTTACTTCAAGTTTAAATAGTTTAATTTAAATTATTTTAATTTTATATAATAAAAACCAACTATTTTAATTCATTTTCTGAAGGGAATGGAAGGGAAGGGAAGAGGAGGGAAAGGAAGGGGAGGGAAGGGAAGGGAAAGGGAAGAGAAGGGAAGGAAAAGGATGGGAAGGGAAGGGAAGGGAAGGGAAGGTGAGGGAAAGGGAAGGGATGAGAAGGGAAGGAAAGGTGATGACTAAAAAGGTAATGAGCTAGTAAGTTTCAAAGTCAATTTATAGCGCCTTTAATTATTATTAAACTTTTTCCATAGATAAGGACTAGTCTACTTCTACTTAACCTTTACAGCTCTATTATGAAAGGACTCTTTTTTATACCTTCATCATACTAATTTCTTAAATAACTTATTTCCTCAAACTAAAACACTTCTGAAATATTCTCCGCATACTACTAATCCACTAATCATTTCTCTTTTCAACTTTCTTCAAGCCACACATGTGATTAAAACCAAAATTATACTTTTTTAGTTTGTTCTTTCATACTACATTTTTGTGTTATTCTCAAACCACAACCCCCTGGATCACTTCCACAAGAGGTTTCTATGATAGATTTAAACAAATTAACTTTGATCCCATATAGCAGCACTAAAACCTTGCCTGTTTTGGATGCTCAGTTTTCTAGATTGTTGTTTCAACTTTTTTCAAAAGTATTTCCTCCACAAACATGTAACAAAAGTTAGTTTCACATTATGATTTTCCAATATATGCCTATTAAATCTCAAACCTATCTCTTTTTCTGCAATGAATGCGCCAAACTCATTTTCCCAAGCTCATACCAATAAAATCCAGCTATATCTCATCCATAATGTCTGCTTTTAAATTCTGGATTCCCACTTCTTTAAAAATCCTGAAAACTCTCATCCATGTCTTCACATTTATTTAAATACCACCATCCAAACTTCCAAATTAATTTTATAAACTACTCAAATTCAAGTCCTCAGGTAAGCTCCTTTATGAGGAAAATGACTGTGTATTCCTCCTTTACCAAAAACATTTTCATCCGAGACTCACAAGTTGACCCTTCTTTATAATACTGATTTATTCCCCAAATTGCTCACTATACCAACAAACCTCCCAAAATACCTCCTCCATTTTTTATCCAAAATGACAAAATAAACTCTCCCATAACTTAAATTCAGCAACAACATTTTCTACCAACAATAATTTAATCTATATATTTATTGACTGTTTCACTTCTATTCAAAATAATCCAAACTATATACTTCTTTTACTACAGATTGCACTCTTGGCATTTGCCTCACCAATGTAATGTTTTTCTAGTAATTAACTCTTTCCACCCTCCTACCTAACCAGTTTAATGCAAGGTCACCCCCCAAATGACAACACATGAATTAAAGCAGTTTTCAAATGCATTTTGCTATTTCCTAAAGCACCTTTCTAACATGAATAGGGTTTCCTTGTGCCCTAAAAGAAATTTCTTTATCTTTCAAAACTCAACATAGTTCCCACTCTCCAACACACCTATACTAGGAAGACAGTCTGTGGTCACATCATCATGAACAGCATCAGCAAAATTTGCCCTCTGGGTACCAATTTGAAAATAGTCGACATTAAGGGGATGACAGAACCCCATCAGTTCACAGAAGTTATTTTCCATCTAATTTTTTAGTAAAATACAACTATGCGACCAGTTTTTGGAAATTCCCTGAAAATGGTAATTTTTCTTTCTATCTCTTCAATTCTCCCCCAGTATAATACACATTAAGCCAAACTATCACCATGAAATTACTTTTTATATTTAGGAAATATTCTCCTCATTTTATTTTAATCTAAAACACATTACTTTGAGTTATAATATACCTTAACTAAATAAAAACACCCTCCACTGGATGCGAACATTACATAAGAGGTTGTCATCTTATAGCTCTTTACTACAACCAATTGTTTTCATGACAACTCTAATCAAACTTCTCCACAAAATTTTAACCATGAAGGAAAAGAATAAATCCTATCCTACTTCCCAACTAATTTAATGCAGTTTCTCCTTAATACAACTCGGTGTTGTTTCCAGACAGAACAATTTCAGTACAATCCCACCAAAGACACCAAGAAAAACCATTTCAAAATTAATAGTAACCCAACAGTATCCTATTAGACTAACTCCAAATATATATATTTTTTTTAAACTTATATTGCCATTTTACCAGAATACTACAAACAATGAGCTGACATGTTACAACCATTTATGTTACCAATCTATAATGGTAATCTCTTTTTCTCCACAAATTCTACTACCTTATATTTTTTTCAACAAATCTTGGACTTTTTCTATATATTTCGGGAAGATGCCCTTTCACCCCAAAAAGAAAACATGGATTGCCACTTTACAGGAATACTACTGTAGTTTGACCATAAATAAAGTAGTATCACATATCTATGAACCCTAACCTACTTGAACTCTCCTTTCCCCCAAAATAATATATTCCTTTTCTATTTTCCTAAAATCACAAACTACACTTCTTAGTTCTGACATACATCTTAGTTTTCATGGAACTAAATCTACTCGCCTGCTTGAATTTTCGCCAAGATATCAGACGTTCCTTTTAAAACAACCAACATTTGTATCTGTCAGGGGCATAACAGCATTTCTTAAACACCTGATCTAAATTCCATCAAACTATGGATGAGATCATTATATAAGAGGTTATATTTCTCTAAACATAGATCCACTTGCTTGTGTAGATAACTATGACATCATTCCAATGGGTTAGTAAAAGATATCTCTTAAGATTAAATCATCTTCAATAGGCAACTGAGAGAAAACCCGCGAATTAATACAAAATGGGTGTAAAGTTGTCACCATCTACATGTGTTTACCATGTTTCTTAAATAAAATCTTTTTCTACCTTTTTATTTATTTATTTTTTAAATATTATTTCCCTTGTGTCCAACACATTCAAGATCACCAGATCATTTCCAAGACCTCAAAATTTTGTATTTCTACTGCTATGTTTCTGTCCACATGTTTTGTATTTATTACAAAGGTGTTTCTATGTTTTCCCAAAGTCTCAATGTACTGCTCAACTTGTTTCTTGACTTAATATCAACCTGCATTTTTTGCTCCTACCCAGGTACAGTATTTTTCTTCCACCCTTTTCACACAACCTACATAGTGGAACCCCTCAAGACCAACACATCCAAAACTACAAGATCATTGTCAAGAAGTGAGATTCCTATTTTTTCATTTCATTTACCTAAGATAATATTTTGTTCTTTGAAACAACAAGTATGTTAAAGTCCATTCACCTGCAGCAGAAGTTGAACAATGTGTTTAATATTATTAGTTAGGAAAGTATTGCTACCTTTAAATCTCCCCCAATTAAAATTACACTTGCCAGTACTTAACTCACATGTCTTGTCCATCATGTTTTTATTTTGCCCAGTTAATACACTATAGTGCCAATTTATTTACTGGATTACTACACTTGGCTGCCCTTCATGGCATGGTAAAAGTGAATGAAAACCTTTCCACCTAAAGTGGTCAAAATCTGACGCATTTCTGTCCTGACTACTTGCCTTTCATTTTTTTTAACTTCTTCCAGTATAGACCAACAATTCAGGCCATTTTTTGACACAAGCTATCAGTGTAAGACAATACCAACTCAGTTAACTGCTATGTCATTGTTTCAGAAACAATCCTTGAACTTAAAATCCACCAAATCTATACTAGAATTATCCCACCAATCTTAGTTCATTTTCAATTTCCCTTCTAAACCAGACTAGTAAACTAAGGTCTTCTTTGGCATAAACTATGAGTGTAAATGTGTATAGAGTCAGATGTCCAAATGAACTGAAAGAATCAAAAGTAAACATTTGAAAGGGTTTCTCTCTACCACGTCAGGATTTTTCTGAATTAGAGTTTGGTTGTCTGTATGTCAAAGGAAAATTAAATCCCTTGACCACTTAAGAGTCAGAAATTATTGGACAGATCACAGTCAATTTACTTCTCATTTTTCTTTAGACTATTAAGTATCTCAGCTTCTACACGAGTGAAAATAGTATCTACAAAGGACAACCATAAAATGAACACATCCCACCTTTTAGAACTCACAAACATTGCTAGAACTCAATCCGAAAACACCTATCAGAAACACAAAATGATATTCCCCAAAATAAAAACACTTAGATGTGTCTACTCGACATTTTCGAAAATTAAAATGACCAAGAACTAGTACTTAGATAACAACCACACCACTTTTTCAGATCTCAAGTCAAGTGAGAGTAAGTTTGGGAATATCTGGAAACCAGTTCACCCAATTTAACCTCTCTTCATTTTCATAACAGAAGGGTTTATCAAATACAGTTGTAAGGGAGGCTAGTTTCACCTCTATTAGAAAAGAACCTTGTTTTGAACTTTTCAACCCTAAAAAACAAGTTTACATGACAATTTTAAAACACCAAACATAAATGTCCATGACAACCTTACAGGGCTCACAAAGAGCTGCAATTCTTGTAGTACTAATTTTAATCTAACTTCAGTTTCCACTGTGAAGCTACATTCTTTACAATCACAAGGATACTCCATCAGAAATGGTGCACAAACTCATCCCAAAATCATCACCTGTTGGCACTTTCTATTTTTTAATGAGCCACTCATCAATGGTAATCTTAAAAGTTCTTCTATTAATAGCACAACTCAGTTTCAAGCAAATCTTATTACTTTCTTAATGTAATTTTTTTTTTAATCTCAGTCTTGACAATCCTTGTAAGACAATTATCATATCTTAATACCAAATCACCAGTCATTTCTACATGACTTTGAACATCTAAAATTTATGTTATCAGAACACCAAATTGTTATTCCAAATGAATCTAGGTCTTTTCCTGTTGACCAGAACCATACACGAAACAGAGTATCTGTCTCTTCAAGGACACCTTTAAAGGGGCTTTGTTCCAAAAATACTAGTTTATCTCTCTAAACTCAACAAACTCAAAACAGTTCACTCAAGGAGCCACTCTAGATCCTATGTCACTTTATATTAGAGAAAACACTCTCTAATCACTTCATTAAAAACATATGATTCAAATACTAGACAAAGTGTTCCCAACAACCATGGTCACTTCAGGTGACAAATACATAGCATTCCAATTATTCATAAATGTGTTCCAAACACACGTAAGGCGCATCCGACGCCCAAAAGGTCACTTCAGGTGACTAATTAGAAAGAGTTCCAAACTCTTAAGAAATGTGTTCCAAACACATAAG
>JAUJYS010002949.1:0-13844 GCA_033995665.1 Melogona broelemanni | reverse complement strand
GAAGCTCAGGGGTGACGCCAGTACCCCAGGCTAACGAATAAACGAAAGCCTACGCCGGGAATCGAACCCGGGACCGTAGGCTTCGTAGGATGCCATCGGTTCGTACGCTTCCCAGAGCGGGATTACAGGAACGCGCCACCGCTCCCAGCTAATTAAAAACAATAAAAACAAGCGATTGTAAAAAAAAAATAGTATTTGCGTAGTTGCGGAACACTTCAGATTATTTCTTATAGACAGCCCTTTATCGAGCAAAATCACAATCTAGTCAACACCTGAAAAAACCACATTTCTCTTGTAAATCACAAACGAAAGTAGATAACCCATTGCAACAAATACTCGTACTTGAAAAAATTATCTTGTCATTTTATAATCAAATACAACTGAGCGAATTTTGGACTGATTTATAGGGAAAAACCTCAGAGTAATGACAAGAGATACAAATACCCCGCTATCCGATACGAACAATGTGCGTAATAAAGATATCAAATCGATTTCTCCAATTCGTAATCGCATTTAAAACCTCCAACTTGAAGGCTGAAGAATCTCATGAGCAAATAATTATCTTCATAATACCAAATTAAAAGTAAATACAACGAATGTGGCTAACATTTGTTATTTAAGAACGATAAGCAATGTAAAGGATTAACAGAAAATCTTTCATGTCGTTTATTCACCTTGAATTTTGACTATTGAACCATTTACAAGACATTTTTCTTTGATAATCACAACATGAATGCGACCATCGAAACTGTTAAGATTCTTAGCTTTACAAAACTTAATATTTGTATAAAGTCAAAGAGGTTAAATAAGATACCAATAAATTAATTGTGCACGGATTATGCCACACTTTCTTCATTGTCGTCGTCAAAATATTTCATTAATTTTTTTTTCAAAATTGGCGACCCGCACAATATTTTTTTTTCACGAGCCGCCAATGAACCCTCCATTACTCGGAGAGAGAGATTTGTCGCAGCCTTATCCGAAAGTGCAAGTGGAGAGTCATCGATTTTGTTGCCCACAATCGACTCTTGTCACTCTGGCAATTGATTTTTCAGCGCGGCGCTGTCTTGGCCATGGTAGCCAATAAATAGACAGGCCTGTTTGCGTTGCTGGAATCTTGCACTAAATTATTGAATACACGTAGGCTTTGTCACGAACATTTTCCAATGACCACTATAGATTAATTACGAATGCGACGTCACGAGCAATTTATAATGTCGACGGTGCTGACCTATTAGCTTATTAAAAAAATACGACTCGTCTTAGCCCAGTCGGTATTGCAAGCGGTTACGGTGCGGCGGTCCTGGGTTCGATTAGCTGTGAAGGCTCTCAGTTATTCAATCATCGGGGCACTGGTTAAAATGTGTTCCTCTGACGTTGACAAAGCAAGGCAAGGGGTACGGAATAAAAATAATAATCGTGGGGTGGCTTGTTTGACGACAAACGTATTAGATTACGTAAATAATATGTTTGTTTCATGATATTTTTTTCCCACTGAAGTCTTGATTCAACTCACTAACTGGGCGCCCCCTAGCGTAGATTAGTCGCAACACATCCCACGTGATGGCGTGACAACTCGAAATTAATTCGGCTGCATAATTCGCCCAGTGCAAAATGGTGATGCCGGTTTGTTTACCACGTCAAGGGAGAGAGGCGGTGCTAGTCGGAATAAAGATCGAAGAGCGAAAAACAACTTTCTGACCGAAACGTCATTATACCGTGACGTCAGCTGTGATCAAATCACGGGTGACACAACGTGGTCATTAGACAATCGTCGAGTTTAGCATTTTTAGTGTTGAATAAGCAAATATTGATTGCCTTTTAAACGCATCCGATTGTTGGTTTCCGTCGGCCGATATCGCGCATAGAGCTGGCGTAACAAAATGACGGAAGTCAATTTTGGCAGAAACTTTCATTTTCGGCCGTGCCACAAATTAGCACAAACAGAGAGGCTGATTGCCGGAAACGGATTCCAATCGATCTTGTTCTTGTTTTCATAAGTTTTCAACGTTATTAGCAGATTGAGTGAACAATAGAGCAGTGCAGATTACAAAATAAATATTCATGGATGCAAGATTGAGGTGTGAAGTTCGGATCCCGGTTCGGGATTAAAATTAATTAAAACTAATTAAAGTTTACTTAATGCGGACCATGCTGCCAAAATGTATAATAAGCCGTCCTACACAAAAATATGTCAAATGCAACAAATCCATCTATATTTGGAATGCATAGTTATTGTATGTCTTGGATGGCGCCTCATCATCTAATTTGATCGGCTCATGAATCAAGATAGGGGATCATTAAAAATTTCTCTTTTTCTGGAGATCATTAAAAAATTGAATACATTTTAAAACTAATAATACAGTCAAATCACATGGAGCTTTAAAATCCAAAGTTTAAAAATGTTTTCAAATTTTTAATTATCTCCAGCAGTTTCTCCAATTTTCTTGATTCATGAAAATTCGGAATAAAATTAGAATCGAGTGACGAATCTGGTGAAAAAATTAAATTTAGTGCCGTTGTTGGAACCCTGGAATCTTTTACATTCGCTCTGCATCGTGCTCGATCCAAACAGTGCCACCTGGCGTCGCCTAGCAGTTGAGCTTAAGCCGAGCGCGGCGCGGTAACGTTACCACGCCAAATAAGTGCCACGTAACTTCTGTAAACGCAATTAAGTCGGAATTAAGCGTCGGCATCAAAACGAGAATTCGGTAAGCACTTGTTCGTCATCGCACGCATTGCGTTGAGTCCATAAACCACGCATAATAGCCAGATGCGAGTGCAAGTAACACATACATATACAAGAGTAATAAACCTGGGACTCGGATAACTATGTTTGGCGACATATTTAGTTTTTCTTGCTGAAATGCAGATGCCTACAACCGGGCTCCTCACTTGGACAAATAATATGTATGCTAAAAGAGGATCATGAAAATGTATTTTGTTTTTAAATAACCAATGCTAAAAGAGGATCATGAAAATGTATTTTGTTTTTAAATAACCAATGAAGAGACTGTTTAAATTAACCATTGCAAAGCAATGTTATCGACAAAATGACGGCACTTTGTCACATTATCAATATCTTGACTTATTTTTCAATAGCACAAGATTAACGAAATTTTAGTGCACCAAGAAAAGCAAACTCTGACGTTTGACAACTGCAACATAAATTCCTGGGCAGATCAATCAAATCAGAAATTTTATTTTACAAGAGATAAAATACCCAAATCGTTTTCGAACGTTTTAGTCTGGGTTCGAATCCACGATCTTGCATGTATTTATTAGCCCATCATAGACTTGAACACTAAACTAAATAAAATAAAATGATAAGACAAATGGAATCAGGAGCCAACAAAATGTAACCCACGAGTTTCAGAAAAAATGTAACCAAAGACCAAGATATACAGGCACAAAATGTAACCCAAGACCAAGAGTTACAGGCACAAAATAAATATAACCTAAGAAAATAAAGCCCGTTTGACCAGCCACCAATCGATTCAAAGCGTCATCTATTGATGGAAAGCACAACTTTAGCGCCCATTTATCCGGTCCAACAAAACTGCATTACAAATACATGCAGAAAAACCTGCCAACCAGGGGCTGCCCTGCAGGCGATACTGGTGCATGCCAAGCGAGCACTTGACATTTGTAACGCAAGTCCAAGGCCGATCGAGTAGTATTTCGTTTGACTGCGAGTGGAAAAATCTACACATACATTTACTTCCACACCAACAAACACGACTCGATGAGGCTCTGCACCATGATCATTATAATGTAGCCACCAGACAAGCAATAAAAAATAAAAAAGGCAAAAAAAAAACGTTCGTTAGCTTCACGAAACGCGTCACCGCAACCGTAAGATTATGACTACCAATCCCAAATTCCCCCTATAACGTTAAAACGAGGGGGTGGGGTTGACCCCAGAGGGACGAGGCGTTTTACTTGCAAAATTTCAAAGTTGTATTTATGAGTTTTGTGCGTTTCCGCGACTTTACGTACGTTTTCCCCGTGAGAATTCTGAAACTACAGTAAAAAAAACTACGGTTTTAATAAATGCAAGTCACCACTATGTCAGTCTCAGAGACCAGTCGAGACAGCAAGATGGGTTGCTGGGAAGTTTGAGATGTTTTACGGCGCTCTGTACTTTAAAAGGCCGCTTTTTCAAGGCAAACTTGACCAATCTCAATAAATTCTATTGCGAAATAGGCCATTACAGTCTTTAACCTGCCCAGTGTAGAAAAAACAACGTATTTTTTAAAACAATTGGCGTCTTGCGAAATGGTGCACCGAGTGAATTTATACCGCAAATTTATTCAGCCCAAAGTTCAATTTTGTCGACACCGGTCATTCTCAATGACTTCTGAATCTCGTCAGGTTTCAACCACTTACGTAATGGGATGTTCACGATAACAGCAACGCCCCCTGGTGGACGTCCAACTCGGCACACGTCCGCCGGAACAGATACGCTCGATATTTCAAAGTCTGAAATCTGTCAAGTTTATTTCCACGCCTTGTTCCACCACCAATGACTGGCGTAAATCCACAAGATTTGGTGTCTAGTCTTTAGTCAGAAATTAAAGTCACGTTTCTAGATCCGAATTTGCGACGACGTGCAGATGAAATTGAAACGGGCACAAAAACTGCGATGCAGAGAGCGGGGCCTCCAAAAACGACAACAAATCTTGGGTCGTCTCACCAAAGAACCATGAAAGCTTTTAACTCCGACACCCGAAACGTGTCATCTGGTCGGACCGATGGTCAAAGGTGGCCGCGACGAGATCAGGGGTCACGCAGTGGCGGCAGCAGCAACACCGAATAAACTCAAAACATCCAATATACCAAAGGATAGTCGTTCGGTGTAGGAGGGAGGGGTACCCCGCTTAAGTCTACAAATGTTCTATTCCCAATGAATCACTCACCACTGTCTTGTTTGTTTGTCTTGTTTAGCAAATATTTTGCGTTCAGTCTCGTAATGACCAGATAGTTGAGGTCTAATCCTTGCAAGGGTAAAATCCGCGGCGCACACGAACTTTTCGAACCGCTGGAAACAACTCGTCGAATCTGTTGATGCTTTCGAGTAGGTCAAACAAGTCCAATGTCACTAACCAAGCGTAACGAAAATACGTGTTCGAATTAGTATGAAAAAATTCAATGTTTCCGGATCGAATTACTACGATTTATTTTTGTTGTTGATAAGACCTGAATTGTCCTTCAAATGTTCCTTAGAGCGACGCAAAAAAAGTAAGTCCGGTTCGATTATGCTTGGAATTTGTTCAGCGGGGGGTGGGGCACGAACCACGGGAACCAAAATTGCAGGTATACACCCGTAAACCAGGTGCGGTTGAACCGGTTCAAGTTTCCAAGTATCAAGCACTTAACACGCGTGAACCACTTTTTTCAGGGACGACAGTTCCGCGACGTGACGACGACGGAATGCGGCAGGCAGAGCACGGCGAGACCGGACGAAATCGACGACGTTGGCGGCCGTAGTTGGTGGGTTGGTCGGCGGCATCCACTGCTGGCATTTCTCGCGAACTTCGAAGCTCCTTCCCAGCAACACACACACACACACCACGCGCACATGCACAGCCGTACCAAGTCTTCAACACTTCCCCGGCGCTGGCGAACTGAGATGACGGCACGCGACAAGTACAAGACACGAAGGCGCGCGGAAATCGGAAATAAAAAAAAAGACTGGAGAAAAATATAAATCAACAATCTTCCGTTCGCGGCGGTGGCGGCGGCGACGGAGAAAAATTGATCGCGGGGTCCGACCACGCCAGATGTAAAATCGTGACCAATTTTTGCAGGGAGCGCCGTTTCGACCTATCGGGGAGAGAACTGAGACAAGTGGCGACTGGCGAGGCAGGGTCCGGTCGTCCGAGTACGAGCGAGAGCGCCGCGGATAGCAGAGGGAAAAAGAAGGTTGACCCGTGAGCCCAGCGGCCAACTGAGGGGTCAAACAATAGCGGACTGGACTGTCCGCCAACAAGCGAGGGGGGATGGATACACAATTGCCGGAGTTGTAAGACCCTCACAGGAAACGCCACCAACTCCCCCTAAACTCAAAGATGGCCGCTAAACAAAATGACGAATTTGACCATCGGTAGTGATTAAAACAACTATGATGCGATGAAGTTGTCATCTCCGTTTTTAATAAGAATGAGTAAATATTTATTATAATAAATTTTTTAATTGAAAATAGGAAAATTTATTTATAATTAACTTAAAAAGAAAAAAAAAGAGAAATAATAATTCGAAATATTAGAAACATATTATATACTAATAAAGAAAATGTCTAATACAGTGAATTCGGTAATTAATTTTTAAACATGTATAGATGTTTCACATGTATAGATGACTCACATTTTTTAATTTATATAAAACGTGTAAATTATTGCTAAATTTTGGGTTTAAAAGGAGTCTAAGAAAATAAGAGCTTGAGTGTGTTGACAGAAGACGAACAAATCACTATTTTGTCTCATAGCACATAAAAAGGCAGCAAAGCACAGCTGAGAACCAATATATATATTTTTTAAATATTTACTGTACCAACCAGCAAACATCTTTCAATGCGCTCTAGTATTAGACACATGGCCAATGACCATGACTCGTTATTAATGAATTAACTGCTTGTAGCGACCTATTTATTCCCACGCAGAGAAGAGAGCAACAGTTATTAAAATAACGAAAGCGTCTAGGCGGAATATAGATGACGTACGAACCAAGCCAGCATAATGCTGACGCGAAAAGTGGGCGACGGAACATGAAAATAAAACGATACCTCATCTAGAGGCACGAGCAACATGGTATGGCGAATGACAATGTAACGTATTACAAAGCAGGTATAAGACGCAAGCCCAATTTACATATGAATTTGACTTGCTAATCCCCCGAATCCGGGAAGAGGTTAACACTAAGTGGGGCGTGAAAGTGCATTAAACTGGGCGTGACCTGACATTCAAAACCGATGAACTCACGACATAAAAATTCATCGCCAAACCAATTAAATATATATTTTGAATAACTTGAGAATGTGACATTTTCTTTAAGGCACGATTTAACAAAATATATACACCGAACAAGCGATATATGAACGTAAAAAAGGAGTTATTGTTATTGTTTTCTTCGTTGTTATCAGACCCCTTGCCAGAATATGGTGGGGGGGAGGGGTAAACAAAAGGTAGGATGCACAGAGAGAGGGATGTGCTAGCCGTTCGTTGGTGGTTCGGTCGAAAGCAAGCTAGGTGGGGGTAGAGGGTGGGGTGGTTTGGAATGGAGGTGGTGTCCGAGAGAGGGGCGAAGGTGAGCCATAGGAGAAAGCTGGGGGATGGGGGAGAGGTGGAACGAGTGCATTTGTGGGGTGGTGGTGGTGGGGAGGGTAGATTCGAGAATTTTGTCTGAATATGCGCGAGTTACAAGGGTACGACGAATATTCGCCATCAAGAAATGGCATGTTTTTGTCATTCAAACTGTCATAAGAACGTACTTTATTTGTAAATCAAATGACCATGCTCATTTCAAAACGCCCCAAAAATGCATTGAAATTAAATGGAACTTGGGGCAAGCAACAATATGATCTTCATAAAAAAACCTATTTCTATTAAAAAATACTGTAATGATATAATAATAATGATATATAAAAAAATATATATGTATTAACTTCATGAAGTTCATGCTTTCTTTTCCAATTTTGAGAAGGTTAGTTTCTTTTCCAAATTAAACTTACAAACTCTTATGGTTACAACAATTCTGTTCGGAAAAAAAAAATTATTTTGTATACATGGAACAATGGATATGGATGGAACAAAAGAAATTTTTATTTTATCTTCGGAGGTCAAGACTTTCTTTTTGTCACTTTTTTATCAGGACATATAACGTCCTACTGGTTTTCTCAATTTCCAGGCCAAGATAACGATCCTGGGGGTACTGGTGAAAATGTACCCTTTACATATTGCCTAAGCAACGCGAAGGATACAGAATCTCCTGCAGTGATATTCACTACAGTGAGGGGAATTTTTCCATTACAAATAAAATTAAAATAACTGGTGAGGTCATATTCATACCATTGGTACCATCACTACTTAGACCTAATAACGCGTTTTCCTCAGTATTCCTGATTAAAACTCGCCAAACAGAACCAGAATCGCCCATTCATTGACAATTTCATCGACGATTTTTATTTAAATCACTGTAGTGCTAATCACCACAGGATCACTTCCCCTCGTGTCGCTATGGCGATATGTGAGAGGTAGGGAAGGAGAGGGGAAGGGCAGCTGGTATAGCCAGGCTGCAGGATTCACCCCTAAGGTCTGGACTCCCTAGGGGTGAAGCTCAGGGGTGACGTCAGTACCCCAGGCTCGTCGAATAAGCGAGAGCCTGCGCCGGGAATCGAGCCCGGGACCGTCCGCATCGCAGTCGAAAGCATTGCCGACTGGACAAGACTAGTCAAAACATCAACAGGTTAGGGGTGGATCCTGCAGGCTGGCTATTCCAGCTGCATCCCTCTTCCCTCCCCTTCCCTGCCCCTCGCACATCTCCATAGAAACATGAGAGTGCAGTAATCCTGTAGTGCACTAGGCGCTACGGTGATTTAAAAAAAAAAAAAAAAAAACAGATTTTTTTTAATCATTCACAATTCCCCGGCAACGTTAGATGACCGCGAATGAACCATCAAACCGATTCGTCCGCTTCCATTTCGAAATTCGTGGACGGGGGTAAAAAGCAATCGTCTCGCAAAATCTCTGCCCAACTCGGCGTCTGTCCATCATCCACCCGAAAAATCTACCCCCTCCCCCTGTGCCCTCTTCTTTCCTTTCACCCAGCTTATTCTTTATTCGCCCCCCCCCCTCCCCCCAGTAGATTTCCAATACGAATCCACATACAAACCTAAGTGTCTGTCTCAACACCCACAATTCCTGTATAGCGCAACAAGCATCGATCGACCAGTACCCAACCAAGAAGCCGAATGGTGAAGTGCGTGTATCGGAAAACGTGTAGGTATATTGGAAGGAGAGAAAGGCAGGTAGAAAAAAATATCGAGTTGCGTGAGTGAGGCAGAGAAAGTGTAGAATCAGGAACATAGGCGAAGTTTGTAATCCTGGTTCATGGAAATCAATGATTTCCTGGTTCATGGAATGATGATGTACAACACTGCGAGATGTTTACCCGAAAAATCTAGAGAAATTCACTGAAAAATTGATGGTAAAGTAACAAACACATACCAATTGATCCCAAATAAAAAATATAGTAGGCCAATCTTTATTTCATAATGATCGCCCGAGCTCTGCGGTAGAAAATCCCCCATGTGTGGGACGCTCCCGGGTTCGATTCCCGGCTCGGGCTGTCGTTATTCGATCCCGAGGTACTTACTGGTAAAAGTCCCAATTCCACATTTTATTATATACTGCCAATATGCGATTACCTAGTCTAAATCTAAATCACATTTCTTTACAGCCCATGACAAGGTTATTTTATAAAAATTAAACTTCGATTACCACACATCGTAAAAAAAAGGAAAAGAAGCTTGTAAATTAATTCAACTTAAAAAAACCCATGGCATTTCATAATATAATGAAGAGCTGGCGTATTC
This sequence comes from Melogona broelemanni, assembly GCA_033995665.1. Taxonomy (NCBI): domain Eukaryota; kingdom Metazoa; phylum Arthropoda; class Diplopoda; order Chordeumatida; family Chordeumatidae; genus Melogona; species Melogona broelemanni. The sequence continues at coordinate 4,252 of JAUJYS010002949.1, read as the reverse complement.
CGCCAACAAAATCTATTTCTGTCAGTAAGACAAAGACATCTGCCAGTAAGACAAAGACATCTGTCGCTATGTTTGATTTGCCCAACTATAAATCACGAGATGAAACAAAAAAAAAAACATCTGATTTCATGGCCTTGGTGCCTTACGCTCGCTACTCTATGGTTTCGATCATATGACCGCGCCGGCAAATTGGCTAACGGTCAGCCCCGTCCATCTTTCGAACACCGCCGACAGAACAACTCGACATCAAGGCCACGAGACGCTCGCTGGACAATGGGCTCCTCTGTCCAGCAACAACACTTTTCAGTGTCCAGTCACTAGACAGTCACGGTCAGTCGTCGTCCGAGAAAAAATGATTTGAGCACACGTGTCAAGCGAGAAACGGACGAGCAACTCATTCAAAAGGTTGCTCGCGGGGGAAATATTGTAATTGTAATTCTCCGTTTCGCTTTCACGTTCGGGCTTGTCAAAAGATGTATACGTGACCGAAAAAATGAACTGGATATATTTTTTACCTTGAGGGTGTCCCAGAAAGAACTTGTTTACGAGGAGCCCGCCCAAACCGTTACACGATTGACGGTGGCCTTCCCGCAATTACCTGTAAATCAAAAGTTTTCAATAAATTATTTCATTCGCATTGCAGGCACACTAAATACACAACGTGTACTTTGAAATTTAGTGTTCGGGTTGGCGACATTTCCCAACACTCGAGTTGCAACTCGAAAGGAGCAGGTTTACTCGATAGGACGTTTCATAATTGTATTTATTATTATTTATTTATTCAATTTGTTTCAGTCTGACACAAATGACAAGTTTTAAAATGAATGACTATCAGCGCTTTAGTATAGATCCGTAGCTCGATGATCTGATCAGCCCACAGAGCAAGGTCAGACAAGGTAGGAGAAATCTATCTGGGGGCCTGTGTGTGAGTGTGCGGCAGCAGCGACGTTGGCAATTAAAAAGAATCGATGTTCCTGGCAGGAGGGTGCGAGATTTGCTGAACAAATACGAAAGCAAAAGGCACGCGTACACGATAATAAGCGAGCTTGGCGACTAATCTAACTTTCGATACTCTAGTATAGTTGCATTACGAAGAACTGTATTTTCAGCGAGTTCTGGGAATTCGACGCAAGCCATAATTAGGAAGGCAAAAGTTGTGACGGAATGTGGCCCGGTTTGCTACGATTTTATTGGTTACGCGCTAATCGCCACCAGGGGCGTGCATTTCGCTGGGATTTTCGGATATGAAATAGGCAGAACACAATGTAATTGCATTATGAAATTAGGCATTACAGACGTAGACGAATCAGGTAGCATCCACGTTGTGACGTCGTTGAATATTATTATACAGTACATCATTAGCTTTCTTCGTTAATTTCAAGCTGTACAATTACCATCGAGAGATGTATCGATACATAACTCCATCAAGAAATGATTACAAGCATCGCATTAAAATAATTTGTGCAACAGGAAAATATACGACAAACGAATGTCGTTTGTAACGATAAATTTTCGCCTCTTTAAAATTAGCTCTTAGTTTATTTCTATAATATTCATGAACCATTCCAATGGAGCAAAAAAGAACCTTGAATTGCTGACGAAAAGACTGGAATTTTCTCAGAACGTCATACATATTAAACAATTAATTTTGACCAAAAAAAACCTGACAAGCTTAATGTGATTCTTTTTCTTTTCTCCGTCTTTTTTTTTTTTTTTTAGATGCCTGAAGACCGCTTGAGCAATCACTTTCATTGGACAACTTTAGTTTTTTCGACGCACCCGGTATCCCACGACAAACGTGACAGCCGACCGCGCAATGTCAAGTTCGTCAGCTAATCAATAGTAGTACCAAACTACAAGAAAAAAAGTCCCCACTATATCCGAACGGCGGATGACGCCACTTTCGGGAGGGAGAAGCCAAAAAGCTTGCAAGATTTTTACAAAAATTCAAGATCGATACCGTTGCCCACAATCCACGTCAACGCATGGGGAAAACCGCAGTCGGTCAGTTCAGGCGAACTGGACCCTATTGAATAAAAACGGTGTGTGGATATCCTGCACACCTTGACTGCACCCCAAAAATCCATTTTAAAAAAACGACAAAATGTCTCACAATAAGCCAACGCACCTATATCGGCATATTCCTCGACACGCCCTGATTTCTGAAGCAAAAAAAAAAAAAGTAGGAGAAAAAAGAAGCATGAATCCCCCTCTCCATCACTTTTTGCGGTTCCATGCACAATGCTGCAACCGGACCCTACTATTTGGGGAAGAGAATCTGGGGTGGGGTGTATGAATCGAGGGTGGTTCACCGGCCAATACAGATTGGTGAGAAAAGTTAAGCACCCCTCTCTCCCTTATCTATCCCTACTTTTTTTTTTTTTTTTTTTTTTAATTAAACTTGCAAATGAAATTGTACTTTATTTTTCAAAATTTTCAAAACATCCTGGACTAAGGAATTATTTTTGTGTTGTGTTACATCGGTTGCGGTTGCCTAACGCGTCATGGTCTCGATACATTTATTCGGAAGTTGAACAATATTTTAATATACTGGGTCCTGTGACGTCAACGAAATTTTATTATTTTTTCATTTTCAATTCATTCATTTTCAATTCATTTTCAACATTAACACAATTTGTGGGCTGTTATATGCGACTCTCGATTAGAGCTAAATCGTCGAGAGCGGGTGCAGAATGTTCTAGTGTCGTTCACAACACAGCTAAATTAAATTTTAAAATACTTCAGATTGTCCATTGGGGCGAACAGAATTAGGACGAAGACAATAATTCTTAAATTTTGAGATTTAAATTTTAATTAATTAAATCGAAGTAAATAATTCCAAGTCACTTATAATGGAGGAGAAATTCATGTTTTTAAAAATAAAATATCGTACACGGTTAGTCAGTCTCATATTGTTCAGAAACTGCTAGATTTTTTTTTTCTCTTTCGGCGAGTGGCACTCATTTGACACACCTGAGGTGGATCCCAGTTTTCATTTTTCGCGAGTCCCAACTCCGCATTTCCTGACGTGTTTTTAAGGTTGAGATGGCAAAGGAGGGAGAGAATTGAACGTTTTTCCCGAAAAAGCCCTTCTCGACAAGTGTCCAGGTGCGGGAAACCTGGGTAACTACTGGGGTCTTGGTCCGGTCTACAACAATGACGGTAAAAGATGAAGAAAAAGGGGAAAAAAAGTGAGGGGAGAATCTTCGTGGAGCAGTGCGAAAGGGGGATGAAGCGAGAGGTAATAGCGGGTCCAGTGGATGAGATTGACCGTTCGAGCAAACGATAAGCAGCGCTACACCACGGAGAGAACCGAAAAAACGTCAGCGACATTATCACACCATCCATAAACCATATTTTCCTCAAAACGAGATATTTGTCGTCTCGCTTGGTCTTGTCATGCAAAAATAACGCAACAAGCAATTTATTTCCAGCAAAGAAAATTAAAACAATCGGAGAGCAGTTATCAAGATTTAATTAAGCTTCGGTGAACTAATCAAGCTTCCGTGGCTCAGTCGGTAGAGCGTCAGTCTCATAATCTGAAGGTCGTGAGTTCGAGCCTCACCGGGAGCAGTTTTTTTTTTAATTTAAGTAAGAAAATTTTCATAATTTTTTATCACATCATAAAGTAAAAGAGTTAAAAAAGAGCATGATGAAATAGGTCATACCAATCTTCGCCCTTAACTTGAACTTAATTTGATATTTTCTTTACAATTTAAATGGCGATTTTTTTAATTATAAATCAAGTATTTTTAAAAAATGAAGTTTTTCATGAGTAAATAAATACAAAATACTTTTGGCAAATGACGAAAATTTGCTACACAAGTAAACAAAAATACTTTAACAAAGTCAACACCCAAAAGTTGAGGAAGAAGATGACGGTATCATCCCGTACCCAGTATTTTACCGTCTTCAGATAACCTAGGCTAGAAACGAAAAACGTCAGCTTTCACTCGAAACCTCCAGTTACCTGGAATCGCTGGCTGACACGACAAAAACAGTATCTCTCATAGCACTACGTGCACAGCTAAATACATAGGACGCGCATTTTCGAAAGGAGGGTAGATGTATGTGTGCGTTACGGGTAGGGGTTGAGGCATAAAAACGTGTTTAGCCCTACCCAACGGTTCGGTACGTCTTCCTCCCTCTCGCCACCCACCTTCATCATTCCCCTGACCCTTGTCCACCAACCCCCCAACGTCCAGCTCAACCTCGGTGACCCCGCCAGCGACGAGCTATAGCCCAGCACCTG
>JAUJYS010002948.1:0-13845 GCA_033995665.1 Melogona broelemanni | reverse complement strand
ATAGAAATCTGAAGCGGTTTCATGAAAAAAACCTTCACGATATAAAAGTCATCAACTGTTGAATTTCTTAGTCGCTGACAGTAATTCTACGCGGCAAGGTAGTATTTCTGAGGAGCGGGCGTTTTTCATAAAATATGGCTTGATGAAACGGTAAACCAAAAGAACACATAACAGCTAGCACTTCCGAATCACCATTTCGTACATAAAGTACAACGCGCGCTGAGTAAAGCTACCCCGAAGATGCTTCGTGTATAACATAGGTGCTATCCAATTTAGCACCGCATAGGGTATTCGTGTTTTCAAAGTAACTGGATTCAAATAAATGAGAGATCGAAAAGGTAATGCAGATTTATGTGCGATAACATTGTCAAATCAAGAACCAGATAGTCTTAGCAAGAGGTGTCGAGTGGTGTAATGGTATGCATGCCCGCTTACTACACCCGTGATCGCGGGTTTAATTCCTGACCGTGACCTCAGGAATCTTTCGGGCAAGAGAAATTCGTGGGCATGCCTTCCTTCGGAATGGAAGTAAAGTCGTGAGACCCGTGCCTGTACGTTCTCAGGTACACGTTGAATATACCTACCTTGGTCAGAAACCTAGACTAGGCCAAATTTGCAGGGAAGGGCTTTGAGAAGAACGCGTTGGTAAACCTCCTTAACAAACAGTACAAAAAATATAGGCTAAGCCATTAAAAGTGCAATGGCTGTTTTTCCCCAAATTCTTATTTCTCCAGGAACATACTGAACATTTAAAAAAAAATATTTATTTATTAAAATAATTTCATGTGATTTTGGTTATTTTTGTATCAGGTTAATTTTTCTTTCATTATGACTCGTCGTAGCCCAGTCGGTAATGCAAACGACTTTAGTTCGGCGGTCCCGGGTTCGATTCAAGGCGCGGGGTTTCATTTATTCGATTCCTGGGTACAACTGAAATAGGAGGGGTACATGAAGAATAAATATTGGATAAGAATAGAATGTGTATATCACATTCAAATTTTATTTTATAAAAATAACAAAATTCAGATAAATAAAAAAAAAAAAGATTTTCATTCATAAAAAGTAAGTGTCTCTCACATAGAGCAGCTGAAACATCGCCATACATCGTACAACTATAATCCCTTGACTCGTACCCATAAACGTCAACCTCTTATCCGGTTTCGATATAGGTGGCGCTCCGGGCGACTACCTGATGATACGGCTACGAACCGGACATACATGACGCCAGAGCCGGCGACGTCTTCACAATCTCGACGGAAGTGAGGTCCGACGACATTATTTGATTATCAGTTTGCATGAAGCCAAGAGCTTCCCCCCTCCCCCTCCCTACAGAGGTTGTCCATGTTTGGACATGAAGAAAACTATTCGCGCGCGTCAGAGAAGGGCCAGCGCATGTGTATGAGTGCGTGTATATGTGAAAAGGAAGTTCCGGAAAGAAAGACGTCGGCCGTTTCGACCGCCCCATCTTCCACTCCCCTCCACCCGCCAACCACTACGCAGTACTCAATCTCCTCTGGCACAGGCGCGAGACCAGATCAGAAACAAAGTTAACTTGTGCCGCGTTTGACATGGACACGAAGGATGCTCGCGCGAGGGTCATTCGAAAATAAATAAAAAAAAAAAAATGGGCTGTACCGAAGGTACGGCCGTAACGTATGTATGTCAGGTAATCCCGATAGTCTTAAATAGACACCCATGAAATAAAGGAAAACACCTTTGCATTAGTAGACTAATATTGATTGAAATCTAGGGTGCAAAAATAGTACAAAAAGTTGTCAGGTTTACGATCTTCAAGCCATATTCATATTGCGTCGTTGTTCCACCTGCAATGTGGTATACTGGTAGTTAGTGAAGCGCTAAAAAAAGCGCTATTACCAATCGACTTTCATTTTGGAAATAGCCCGACAATGTTCCGGGCCTAAGCGACATATTCATAAACCGACACTTTTTACGTAGTATAATCATATTGAAACACGCTAAAAAATTCAATGTGAAACAACGGGAACACTGACGTGAATAAAAAGAACGAGTCTCTCGATACTTTTCGCCTTTCCCCTCGTTTATCCGAGCCCCGCGGAAAGAGACGAAAAGTCAATAATACCTCCCCGGCGAATAGAGAACCTCGACTCTGGTCGCGGCGAGCTACTAGATTACTTGGCCCCAGCCGTGGCATCGAGGGTTCGAATTCATCTGGCAGGGTCAAGCCTGAAATTAGAAACTGCCACGCTGGACACGAGATGCGGTTTGTTGGGCGCGCGACGACCCCTGGACCGCGCCGGTGGAACCACGGTGGACCGAGAACACAACGAGAACGCTGTCAATGGACAGGCCTTGTCTGCGCGGTTCCGGGCGTTTGGCCCGACATGTTTTCTTCAGTTTATCGTTGGTATGGCCGGGTGCAAATGGCGTAAGTGTGTTTCGCCACAGTCTAGACAAAAATGATTTAGCCATGCTTCAAGACTTTACAACATGACCAATATTAGCTCAGTATAGTTCATAAGTCCAAACAGGTTGCATTTTGATTAAGTTGGAATATAACAATTGTTGAGCCAAAGATCGCAAGCCAAATAAAGTGCGGTGATTAAGATCTGTCGAAAAAATGTTTATTGTTGTCATAATTAAGTTAGAAAGGTAGTTGGTATTGCCAGATTAAAACAGCGTGTTTACAAAATCAGGTTGTTTAGCTTCAGCAGAACAAATATTGTATTGTATGATCAAAAATAAAATTTATATAAACAAATTGGTACCATGTTTTGGACACCCAATTCCGACCAATAACCGTACCCTAGTAGTGCAGTAATGGAAAAATGACGTCACGCCCCTTACCCAAGGAGAATGAATGAAACCATTAGACAACGTAATGCAGTCCAAAACGTAACAATTTTTGTGGTCGGTTGTGTATTTGTATAATTGAACAAATATATATTTAAAATTTTCGATTGTTGAGAGACATGCCTGCAATCGTTCATGTCTTTATGTATTATATTTTTTTTTTGTAATGCAGTCCATTCAACCTTTCTCTTGTGCAATATTGGCTCGTCAACAACGTGCGCTGGCGTAAAATTTGTTACGATCAAAAGGATTCAAAGCATAGCAACTTGTGAGCTGACACAATTTGCGCGCACAAAATACTGAACACGACACGCTTCATTGTTCAGCGGGCGACCTACCCATAGAGCCATGACAACGACTACCGGGCAGATTTTCGATGAGACGATGGTTTATAGAAATGATGTTAACAAGCTCCAGAAAATAAAAAAACCTCCGCCTCCTGCCGAAGAAGAGTAGGCTCTTGTACAACAATGTATCGAATGAAGGCGCACCGGAGAGACAAGTCCGAGTTCTTGCCATATACTGTCATTCGCCCTACACGTCGCTCACCCTGTGTGCTTGACAGAATGGGCTTCGTCATGCCTAGAGCGAGCAAGACGCTCGCGTCTCGGCCAACACTTCAGCAACGAACTCTTTATCCAACGCAGTTTCTAAGTTTGGGAGATCCAATCAAAAACTTCGTGTATAGTTTGGCTTCTGACCCCCACCCGTATCCAAAGCCAGTCAGAGGGGTGGAACAAATGACGTTCGGTTCTTTTTGGAAAACTTTCGTAAATGATCTAAGACGAGCTGCACAAGTTTAGTTCGTACGTAAGAAATGTAATTTCGATAAACGAGCAAGTAACGGAAAAGCATGTTAGAAATATATTAAACTGAACACCGACGCTCCACTAATTCGCGCTTTCCTAAATCGCTAGATGGCACAAGAGGGGTGTTTCACTCAACTGAAAAATATCATTGCTAAAATAAGCTAAGCAAATATATAAATATATAAACGACAACCACAAAATACATTTCAGCAAACACCTAAAGGCATAACCAATCACAAGATTGCGTGATTTTAACAGGCTCAGTATATGAGGCTCTAAAAGACTATTCCACTGTCGACAAACTCTGGGGCAAATAGGAATTAAAGGAGTCAAACTTAAATGTAACTCATAACACACGCATAAATAAAACTTGGTACCTATAATATTTAATTAAATATTATCCGCAAGTTTATGTGCAAAAACATCAACTTGACTCAAACATCAAATATTTCCTCTATGAAAACCGGTGTTCGGGTCCGAGGCGGATGGAAATTGCGAACGAAGGCTCTCGTCTATAAAAATGCACCGAAGCGTCCAACACACGCAACACAGTTATAACCGAATATATACAGAATCGGCGTAAATCGAATAGGTCGAGAAAACCCTTATCGTAGTAGACTTTGCCCTCCCCTCCCCCACTCTTTCTTTTCTGGCGCAACTGAAGCAAACACCGTCCCCGTTATTCACTTTCGCTCGAGAAATAGAGATTACAGTCCAGCGACTGTGCGGGTGTAGACTCTCACCCCATAACTTCGGTACAATCTTCCTGGGACATGCGGTTCACCAACGAGGACAACCAAGTTTGCCATTGGTCGAAAAGGAGCTAAAAACGTACAGGAGTATAGCTTTACCGAAATGAACTTCATTGAAAATGACCTCATGATAGGAAGAAAGGAACGGCCACGTATAAGATGGCCTAATTTCCTAACACCTAATTCGAGTTGAGTCATCGAATCGACCGACCTAGAGAGCACTTGTCCATGATGTTACCAGGAGTTAAAAGCGACTAGACAAAACATAACAACTCAAGGACACTTCTAACCAAATAACCCCGGTTTCCCTGCACCCTGTCATCGGGAATTCCGCACTTCCCCCCCCCCTCAGAAATCAGCGCAGAAAAATGAAAGCAAAGATCTCAGTTAAGGTTTGGATCTCAGGAGCGTATACGGTACAGTGATAAAAGGGGCAGTGGACATGAAAGGGGTTTCTGAGAGCAGTCGATTGTCGTCACCTGCTGAGCCGTGCAGGCCGCACTCTCTCGTCTTCGTACCGGAAGAACAAAGCTTGGGCCGGAAGCGCCGTCGTCGCCTGGCGTGACCACCACGGGACTACGCGTCGTGGCCGGACGGTCAATCGCACACCACCGTGTATATCCAACGGTGCGCGTTCGATATATTCAGTCGGACTATAGACACGGAGTTGACCGCTGAACCCTACTGTATAGTGAAAGGGTGCACGCATGCAGAGAGACGGGCGTTGTGGAAGACGAGCGAAAGATGGTTATTGTCAAACCGGTAGCGTTTTTACATGGGATTGGCTGCTATCGGGTGAGTCAGACTTCGTCTGAAACCGACAGCAAAGTTGAAATTTTCAATTTAATTAAAAATTTGTTGATTAGTCACTGGTATGTGGAGTATAACAGGGACTACTTGAGAGAAAATATAAACAAGGTATATCCTATTGTTTAACTAAATATAAAAAAATATAAAAAAGTTTCGTTTTTTATATATTTTTTTATATTTGAAGTAGATAGAAAATATAATAAAATACTTTATTGGCATTGAGGCAACTAGAATCGTCATTTGATCAACTGGGATAAACCATTTGGTATTTGAAATTATGTTCAACTTAATTTATATAAAATGGCTATGAAGTCGAAGTTTTTTCAATTAAAATTACAATAATGCGGTTATTTTATAAAAGTATAACGAGCATATTTTCTGAAATAAAATATTACGATGAAGGAATCTGGAATTCGCTAGTTCGGATGGCATCGTACATACACATGTACAGACGTGGACATACACCGAAGCCTTCGCCAGTACTGGTTACTGCAAAAACGCTACCAGGAAAGGCCGGTGTCGGTCGTCCGGTCCGGAGTGCTCCTCCTCGGCCAAGTGCGGCTCCAAATGCATGTTTACTGAGCTCATGCAGGAAGACTTCCGCTCGAACGGCCACGCAGTTATCTTTTAGTTGAATAGACCACTGGGACTGTGTTACCTCCGTCTTGCTCTCAAAGGGCTTTTCACACAAACCCCAACTTCCGCTCGCCTTCATACCACTACAAACAGACCTGGATTCACTCATCCCAACTCTAATGTTGACCATTCGTTTTTTTTAAGAAATCAAACCGGTTTCAAGCCGCATGCAACTAATTAGCCGTTATATTCGGACGCCCCTTGAATTGTTGACTGTTGGCAAACACTTACAACACGGTGCATTGCGGGAAAGCCTGACATTTAGGATGAAAAGCTTAAACTCGTGATTCTAATAACTGTTTTTCGATCTCCTTGTGGGTCTGGTGCCTGATGCCGTATTTTTATTCAATTGCAATTAAATTATAGTACAATAAACACAATGAGAGTGCACGCTTTATCTCGCCTACAAGAGACAGTTGATAAGACGCTTGGACAAAATATGAATTATTAATTATGTTAAAATGCATCAAACGGTTAAGATGAACAAATGCGCTCATGACAGCCGTTTACTAACAATCAAAGCAAGAATATATATGGAGCAGTGAGTCGAATGGAAAATTATTTTTTATATTTCCAGAATGAATTGACTGAATTGATCTTAATATAATTTGACTCCAACACATCTCAATTATTGCAGAAGAAAATGTATACTTCGTAGACATCTGTTGATTTTTTAGTTTCTCAGTAGTTTCTCCTAATGAAAGGCGCAAAGTATTTTTAATATTACTTTTGACGTTGTTTCCTCTTACGAAACAATCATTGTTGATGGATGACACAGGTTTATTGGATATTGTAAATCAATGGAAGTCGAATCTTTATCATTAAGCTTCTCAGTCTCAAGATAGACTTTATCATCGGCAGCCAGCAAGCGAAGAAACTGAAAGGCAGAACGCAGCTAAAGTAAAGGTTTGTCACTAACCCTCAGCAAGGCGCAATGCGTCGTCATCGGTATTCGATAGTAGAAGGACATAAAGAAGCGTTAGGACTGCCGTAAAGATATTGTCATTGAATACTAAACTCGCAGAACAAAACCATCGGAAATTAAAAAAGGTACTCGATCATGACGAACGCAGAGATCAGGAGAGAGAGGAGAGCAGTGTGGGATTGTTTTAGGGGGGCGACAGGATATCGAATTTTACATCCTACCCAACCCAAGGGCGCGTCGCATTTCCAATTTTTCGCGCTACCAATATTAGAGGAGAGGTGCAAGCTTTCACATTTCAAAGTGCTAACCATAAAATGTCAACGCTGCCTCAAATCAGTTAAACTATCCAAATTAATTAAATTTATATGAAGCAACTCAAATTAACTTTACACTCAAAAGTCGGTAATATTTTCCAAAAGAGACAAACAAATGCGAATTAAAATTAATTTAAAAGTTTAAAAAATGAACCAATAAACATCTAGTGTTTTAAATTGCAGCAACGATAAATCAAAGACAAAATGTACTGCTTTTCTAACGTTAAGCCGAGTCAGCAGTTCCAAGAGTGACTTCAAAATTAATACATTGGCTCAAAGCAGGGAGGGCGCATATATGACATTGATGGACAACAACAGCCAACGTTCAAAAATAATTTCACAAGCACCGTCCTGCTTTGTGGAAGACATAAGTTCTTGTCATCATCGTACGTGCCATGCTTTCCATCTCCAGCCCCTCAACATTTTTGTTCTTTTTCATTTGGTCGATTCCCGCTGCCCCTCCCCTCCCCCACCCCACTCAATCAGTATTCCGCGCGTCTTTTAATATTAATGGGTCCGCGCGAGCAGTTGACAAGAATTGGATGTTACTTTGAATTATTACACCGAGTTGAGTTGCCGCAACACAAAGATAAAAGATTTTTTTTTGGTCTTTCTCTCCCCGTTACATGAATAATGTACAGGCTTGCTCCGTCAGTGCTACGTGGCCGCAGGACCACACAGTTCGATGCCGAGAAACGCTACTTCGACTCTGAAACTAAAAGCCTAGGAATCAGTCGTTCTACATCGTAATTCCAATCGGCTTCAATAATCGTCACCAGATATTGATGTTTTCATCGAAAAATACATAACAATGAAGCTCTAAAAATCGCAAACAATCCCGTCTACTGTCGTATCTGTCAAAATAACGAAATATACAGGATTGAAATTAAAATATCAATTGAACATTAATTCATGTATTTGTCGAATATTTCATACTCAAATCCGTATCCACATAGTAAAAAAAAAATGAAGCAAATTTCAGCGATTATAAGGTGTTTATTTGTGAGCTGCGTTTGACATTCGGAAAACAATACTCTGTAAATCTCGCATAGCAGGTTAAATATTTGCCAATTTCGATCATGTTTCGCGGCGCTAAATCAAAACAGTTCTAAATAGAGTGATGTGTGCTCACGTTTCTGGCCTGTCAACCTACACGCCAAGCTTAAAAGTTCACCAAACTCAAAACTAGAACGCCTTTTCTTTCTTGGTGACGAGCCTACTGCTCACGAATATATTATGATTTTATAGAAACGGACAAAAACTATAAGGCGTTACTATGTATGCAAATAGAAAATATGTAATTAACACCGAAAGTAGTCGGGGGAATACAAAACGCGCCAGGAGTATAACATACATGGGGTGGAAAAGGGGGAGAGAGTAAGACTTCTGAAATGGTGGCGCTGCTTTCGGCGCGCGCCAGGGTTGTCAATATTATTTTTTTCTCTCCCCGACCCCGCTATTTCTTAGGAGAACGTTTTAGAGCTTTTGTTACCACGGTACAGATCATCACCAGCGAAAGAGGACACTAGCAGAAATGGCACCGCCACTGCATGTGGGGAATCATGAAAGCAAGCCAAACTCGATAAAGGGAAGAAATATTAAATGCGTTTCGCAATATATGCATTTTTTTTTCTTGCGCGGGCGCTACTCTAACAGTCTAGTCTAATTTCGCAGAGCACATGTCCTCCTGAGACTGCTCTAAGCAATCCTAGCGCTTTCCATGAACTTCGCTTCTCAAAAGTACAACCCCGCGCGGCAACAATTTTTAATACACTAAAATAATAAACAAATTTATTTTTAGCAGAAAATACGTGATAAGACCCCGTCGTCATATTTACGACTTCACAAGAAATAAAGTTGAACATCGCAACCTGGTGTTTTGTGAAAAACCGGATCGAGGTGAAAGTCACACGTCATTTAGAGCGTTGCATCACCGACGAGAAAGTTTAACGGGTTCCAATCTCACGTCAGTTTAACGTTTCAAAAATGTTTTCTAAAATAAATATCACATGGGGAAAGAGGGAAATGCGCTTTTCACGACAAAAATTTTCAATTTTTTTAACGGGGAATTGCCAAATCTTTCTGGTATTAACATCGCCCATGAGTTTTAAAATGCACGGGTTTCAGTTTGAAAGTAGAATTTACCGATGTATTTGACCCTCAAACAATATTGCAGTAAGACAACTTAAAACGTGGAACCATCAGTAAAAGGTAAAACGCCCTACATTTTACAGTAACTAATTAAAAAATATCAAAAATTTAAGCATGTCTTTAGCGCCTGCGGAAACAACCATCATGAATAAAACGTAACCCAGGATCTCCGGAAGATTTCCACTTCGCTAATCATCCACCAAAAGCGGAAGACGATATGCGCCGCCGCCAGGAGTCATACTCATTGCTGTATCTTTAATTATTCGAATGGAAAGTAAAGTTTGAAGCCAAGTTTTCTTTTTTTTTTTCTTCTTTCTATTCCTATCTCTCGCTCGCTCGCTTTAATTATTCGAATGGAACGCCAAAGTTTGACGCCAAATATCCACCTCCCCCTCCTCCCACCGGCTCTCTCCACTCCCGTCAATTTCTTATTCATGATCCATACACGAAAACACGCTGCGCTGGATTTTTTTTTTATCTCCCGTATCCAGGCACCAGGCATCAGTCACGGCTCGCCTATAGCGACCGGGCGTCCTCTTTTATTTTTCGAAACACGCACAATGCAATTTGTGTTAATTTGCTAATGCGTGTTTGCGATCTGTCAAAATATGCGTCGCGCCATGTTATTTTTTACCTCCCTTCTTTTCTTCTCCGTATCATTTCTTGGCACTGCTGCTTTCCATAATGCACGGTCGCGCCATGCATTCACGAGTTTGCAAAATCACGTACTATCACGTGAAAAAAATCACAGAGTACATGTACTCGCATTCACTGCAACGCACGTGTACAGATGCCCTTCGCTTCCGAATTAGCAGCTTGTGTTGAACCTGATCAGAGCCATCTGGCGATCAAATTTATAACTTTGTAATTAACAGCATGACCATAGAACCGATTACATAAGAGATAAAAATAATATACCATATTTTCTAATTTAATTACAAAATATCACGGTCTGAACTAGGTCACATCACGCGTTTAACCGATTTTTCTTAAGCGCAATAATCTACGGAGAACTCCAGCATACAGTGGGAACGAGAAAATATTTCATTGCTTTGCCAGCTGGTGTCATTAATTCTTAATGAAGGAACTCAATCCTACTGGAACTGGCGACTGGCGGTCACAATCCCGGGATAGCATAATTGATCTTAATTGGTTATTGATCTTACAGAACAATTTTAAAGTCTACCTTTTATCTAAATTTATTAATTTTGGCACCTTAAAATTGAAACAACTAATTACAACCGCTTGCTCATAATGCGGAGAGTCATTTGAGACTGTGGGATGGTTGAATTCACCACAGATACGCACAGAGCTGTCTGTTGGTTTATAGGCGTGCACATATCAAAATTTACATAATAGTGTTGCTGAATTTGTGCCGTATTACATCATACGATTATAACAAACGGGTGATACAACACCAAGAAATAAAACGAGCGAGCAATAAATACAGTGCAGCGCGGCCTTAGTCGTCGCTAAATTTAATTTTGGCATCGAGTCCGGGGGCTCGCCCATCAAAATAAACAAAATAATGGCGCAGAGCTTAGTTGGCGTATCGTAAAACTAATTAGTGCATGACTTAACGTTAATGTCGGAATTCGCCAGACGGTCCTATAGTAGACGTATCTACTGAAATTGGTGCACAATAATGATAAAATAAGTGTAGTGGGGTTCTGGTGGTGGTGGGGGGGAGGCGGACGACGGCGCCTTATACCAGGTAGGATCAGGACCTAATCCGAAGCACTTATTTTTCCATCAGATAATTACAATATTAATGCGAAGACTTTGTCCTTGTTGAACGCTCTACATTTCCGTGCAGCGACAGACATAAAGTAGATTACACATAGCGCATACGCAAGCCTGAAATTACGCATCTCCCTCTAACTAGAACCTCTACTGTTGTGCTGAGAAGAAGCCAATTTTTAAATTAATTCCGGGACAAAGTCCTTCAACGGTACATGTACTCAGGAGTGGATCTTACTTTTATTCTGGCAATGGATTAGCGATTCACAGACCTGCATCGTAATATATCCACGTCAACAGTACAAATGAACGCAAATAAACGAGTAAAAAGCAACCTTAACGAATACACAGGAGCCATTAAGCCGAATAGTATGCCTATGTCGTTGGTATCCATAGCACTATTTCTACAACTTTGACAGCTACAGGGCATAAAAAACTTTCGCGCAAGATGTTATAGTATTAGGCTAAACGTTACATGAATGGAAGCATATTTATGTAAAGATACTTTATATGTACTTGGTAGGCCTACTAAATGCTATCAGTTTCAAGCGCGTTGAATGCATTAAACGTCATTGCGCATTTACATGTATCTAAAAGCATAACAGCACTTTATAAAAAAATGTCCAGCATTGTCTGAATACGAAATAAAGACTTCATATTCAAATACACCATAAAGAATGGCCCTATAGAACTAAAGGAAAAATATAGTTTCCTAACGTATAACATGAGTGGTTTATGTATACAGAAAGACGTTTCCCTAACTAAACCGGTATTTCGAAAGTTTAAAAAACTAAGACGTTGTTTCACGCGAAACGGACAGAGAACTAGAAAAGTGTTTAGAACGTTTATGTCTTAGCAGCACTTTTATCTAATTCCTTGGATAACAAGATATTTATCAACATCATTTTACAGAAAGATAATACGAACTTTATTGCAAATTACAAAATTCTCGTGTGAATGGTACGTACGCTTGCCTCACTTTAGAAACGAATGCAACTTTTTTTTTAACCCAGGCTCATCATTCAAATGCGATTGGCTTTTCCTTGCGCGTGGGCGGAGCCACGTGCATCATGAGCCAATCCGACTTAAGCCAACGATATCGTTGGTTGTTGAGGTAAAATTTTAGTTGTTGAAGCTTACTATTGGCAATATTTCTTTTCGTTCGCAGAAAACGTTTAGAAGGGGCATCGGTCTTGCAGAATTCTGACATTTCAAGACGACGACGACGACTGCGCACAATAACAACAAACCATTGTCGAGAACCCGACGGGAACATGTGCTTCTGAAGTTACAAACTAGATAATAGCCGGCTTTTGTGTGCGTGTGTGCTACATACGCCACAACGGCACTGACTTATTACTCAACGAATCCCCGTATATTGAACTCGTAGAACTATACTACGAGTTCTAATTTTTTGGAACCGCAATAACATCAGGCAGGTTTATTCACGATAAGCGTGGATCATACACATGAGACAGAACAAAAAAAATGTTTCAAAAATTGATACATTTTAAGGTTAAATTCCTTGAGAAATAATACAGGAAGACATATTCTAAGACAGCGTCCATTAATTTATTATTATAATTATTTCACAAATATTTTTTTAGAACCACTGTTGTGAATTTCACTTCAGGAGGTAATATACCCATGATGGGAAGCAAAATTTCACCAGTACCCCGGGATCAAAAAAAGCCAGCGCCGGGATTCGAACCCGGATCCTCCGCAATATCAATTGATCTACAACTAGTTACCACTTTTTTATTATCTTAATTGGATTTTCAGTACAATATATTGCGCCCAATATTAAAACCTACTAATAAAACCTGACCTGAAACTGAAACTTCCGCGTTCCAAGAATCCACTTCACAACAAAAATTGTCTACCGGGTAGACGATAACCGTCCTAGACGCTTTAAATAAAACGTAACATTTGCCAAGATTAAAATAATTTTCTACAAGATAATGCAATATAGCTGCTCTTATGAATTTGCATTTTAAACACAATTCGCATTTTTATTCACAAAGATTTAAATAATGTTCCGCGAGAAGCAAGTTGCAAGTTGTACCGAACTCTGCATAGCCAAAACTGAACTCGCATTTTACATAAAGCCGAGAGCCTCCAGAAACCAGACTCCGACATTTTTTTTTTGGTTAAGATTTACTTTAATATGCAACCAGTGATCGACACATGCAGTATGCTAACGACATCCTATGCAAAAAAACACGCATGCTATGATAGACTACAATACGCAGACAGCGACGAAAAAACTCCCGAAATTAAGCAGATGCCTCGCATTAGCATAAAATTAGCCTGCTGCTGCTGCGCAAGACTATATAATTTTGTTGTATTCGTCAACGTTTTTCGTCCACGCAGGTGCTAACGTTCACAATTACATGGACGAGAAAAAATATAAGATACAATATGTAAATAAAAAAACGAAGAAAGAGATGTTGTCATTTATGTCATCATCATCATGCCAACAAAACTTCGCGATTTGTAAAGTATCCACATGAGACCCCAAAACTACAGTAACGGAGTTCATTCATCGATGTTCGTCAGAACTGAAGTGAATGTCACGACAAGTATTCCTCGCCTAGGAAGAATATACTGTGGAGAGGCACATTTTCTCTTGGTTTAATATTCCCCTAAAATAAGCGGTTTTTTTAATGCCCACATTAATTTAATCGTCAATTCAAATAATAACCCAATAATTTATTACACTAAATAAAAAAAAATAATAATTAACATATTTGCTAATCGTAGCCGCAAGTCTCCGGAATGACTGGCAACGCTTGTGTTGTCTAAATACGTGCCTGCACACAACACTAAAAGCATTAAACGATCTTAATGTATGCGCCTTCATTAAGAACGTGGTG
>JAUJYS010002947.1:0-13847 GCA_033995665.1 Melogona broelemanni | reverse complement strand
ACTGCACTAACCTACTTATCATTTCACATTACCATTCCTCCAGTTCCCTACCTCTAATTCCTTCAATTTCCTTTAATTCCATTTACTTCCTCATACCCTGAGTCACCTTAAATGCGCAAGCGCGGTGACTATTCTATCTTATATCTAATCTAATATCTAATTCCATCTAAATCTAGATCTAAAATCACTCATAAGATTTTCTGTGTTTTTTTTTTCTCTTTACATTTTTAAATGTACGTTATATTTTTTTTAGGGTGGAAAAATATCGTCCAAGCGCATTGGACGATCTCATATCCCACGAAGACATCATTGGCACCAGTAAGTAAATGAGACAAAATAAGCCATGTGAAAGTCCCTGGCCATGCACTGTTAATTATATAAATACCGATAGATATATAATTTTATGTCACCATGAGAGCTGAGTGTAACTAATTTGTCTCACGCCGAGATTTTGTTTGAAATTAATCTTGTAGAAGAGTGTTGTTGAAGTAGCCAATCTTAATTCTCGAATTTCAGTTCAGCGTTTCGTGAAAGAAGACCGTCTTCCCCATCTCTTGTTTTATGGACCGCCAGGTACTCTAGAATAACTCATTTTACGTTTGTTTTTTCAATTATACATTTAATTATTTAAAAAAAAAAAATCTCGCGTTTGTACAATAATTTGTAATGCGATTGTGGTTCGCTCAGGAACCGGCAAAACGTCCACCATCCTGGCTGTCGCCAAGCAGCTGTACCAGAGCAAACAATTCGGTTCCATGGTGCTGGAGGTAAATCAATTTTCTTGAAATTTTCAGTGCTTTATTGGAGTTGCGCTCATTTAGAAGAATTTTTTCATTTGATTGAGAAAAATAAGACATTTTGTTGAAAAATTGATATTCTCCGGAATGATTTATTAAATTAAAAAAAAACAATTGCTTAAAAATGGGTTAAATTAAATTAAATTCAGATCTACACTTGAATTATTTACGATATATGTAACATTGCGAAATTTTAAATGGTTATTAAACGTGAATTAGGAAATTACCTTTTACTGGCATCCATACAGTTTGTATTTAAATTATTTTTCAAATTAATTATTAAACAAGGAAAATAAATTTGAGAATTTGTTATTTTTCTCTTCGACATCTGGGTGCAGTCTGGCTATTCCAGGCCAGCTGCATCCCTCTTCCCTTCCATGCCCCTCACATATCTCCAAAGAGACACGAGGGTGCGGTATTCCTAATCGCTACGGTGAATTAAAAAAATATATATAAATAAATAAATTTAAAAAAATTGTATTTTATTTTTTATTTCCCCAGTTGAACGCTTCTGACGATCGCGGTATCGGAGTTGTTCGTGAACAAATTCTCAGTTTTGCCAGCACGCGAACCATATTCAAGTAAGCTATCATCAGCATCTATCATCAGCTATTAATTTATCTGGTTTTTGTGTAAGCCTTGCTCTTGACCAAACCGCTATTTAACGTTTAACACTATTTTTTTTATTTCAGGTCCGGCTTCAAGCTGGTCATCCTTGACGAAGCCGACGCCATGACTAACGATGCCCAAAACGCCCTGCGCAGAGGTATAATGTCTCTTGTAATCGAAATGTTTTGCCAACTTATTGTTGAAATCAAAATCGATTGCTTAAAAAATACATTTTTGTTGGTCAAACAATTTTCTAAATTTAGGAAAAGTTGTATTTGTGAAAATACTTTCAGTTTTAAACGGGTGATTGAATTGACGTTGTCTTTCTATTAAAACTCTACTAAAAACGCTGAAAAACTCTCCGTCACTATTCATAAAAAAGGACGAATAGCAAACGATTCATAACGTCAAATTAATTATTCGTTTAAACATAAATATGACTTCGCCGTGCTGCTGCAGTTTTTGTTTGCTTTAAGTTTGATTTAACGATGATTCCACGTTACCCACATCATAATCATTAGGAATTTATAATTGTTAAGAAATGGTTTCGTACTTTTAATTTTTCGAGTAGTCCTTAAAAATATGCTTCTACGGAATTATCATTTTTATATTTGCAAAATATTCATTTTAAATACCCTACCTGTGCTTGAGCTACTGCTCAAGCCATTACCATTTTGTTTCGAATTCTGTGTCCAATGTCTCAATGCAACTTTTATTCGCTGTGTACGCTGTGTCAACAGTTGCCTCTAATTATGTTTTTTGTTTGTCTAGTGATTGAAAAGTTTACTGAAAATACCCGTTTCTGCATCATCTGCAACTACTTGTCCAAAATCATTCCGGCCGTTCAGTCCCGCTGCACGAGATTCCGTTTCGGGCCTTTGACTGCCGACCAAATGATGCCTCGTCTGGAATACGTCATCGAGCAGGAAAAGTGAGTCTGCTCAATTGCCCCTAGTTTTAATGGCTCGAATTGCAGCGTGTGCTCATCATTGTCTTGTGTTCAATCCTTTCCAATTTTTTTTATTTCTTATTCGCAAAAGTGCAGTCTAAAAAACTTTGATCCGAATTTGAACGCCTCTTTTAATTGCGGATGAAATATTTTGCAGCGTCAACGTTACGGTAGACGGAAAGAAAGCTCTGCTCACTCTGGGATCGGGTGACATGAGGAAAGCGTTGAACATCCTACAGGTCTGCTTAAGATGATGAAATAGCCGTGTTATTATGTCCCGTGTTTCTCGACTCGGTAACGTTTTTGACCGTTTCAATGGCTTAATTACTTGTTGACATTCCAGAGCACCTCAATGGCCTTCGACGTTGTGAACGAGGACAACGTGTATACGTGCGTGGGTCATCCGCTGAAAACGGACATTGCCAATATCGTGAACTGGATGTTGAACGAGAGGTTCTCGGTGGCCTACAAGAGTATCCTTTCATCGTTGAATTACAATATGTAACTGCTGCAAGCAGCTCGTGTTGGGGTGGAGTGGTGATCAATTACTTGTGTTGCGTCTGAAAATTTGGAAGATAAAAAAAAATGTTCTACGTGGAAGTTTTGTTGAGGAACTGGCTTGACTTCCCCCCCCCCAATTCAAATTTGTGCATAAATGGGACCTTAATTAGAATGATAATGATAGAAATTTTGGAAGTCAAGTTGGCTAAGGGTCTCGCCCTGGTCGATATCATCTCCGAAGTCCACCACTATGTGCACCGAAGTAAGTTTATTTCACGTGATTTTTTTAAAACTTTTTTGCGCGGTTTGACGTTTTAGTTTGACGAACAAGTTTTTAATATTTTTTTGTTTTTTATTTGTTTATAGTCGAATTTCCGTCTCATGTTCGTATTCACCTGCTCATCAAATTATCCGAAATTGAGTGAGTCTAGTTTCGCATTTCTTGAACGATTTAACAGATTTTGCTTAAAAAAAAACTATGATTGCTTTTTGGAATTTTACCAGATTTTGTCGCCAACGAGAGCCAACCCATGAACTTACTGGTTCATGTATACTGTATCCTGATGGTGCACTTGTTCAAATAGTCGAATGACTCAGTCAAAATGTTAAATTATTTTTTTGCGTACTTGTTTTTTTTTAGATACAGACTTGCCAGCGGCACCAGCGAAATAATCCAGCTGACGTCATTACTGGCGGCGTTCCAAGTGGCGCGTGACATGGTCGCCAAGGAAGCACCACAACGGGCTCAATAACCTCACCAAACGGTAGTTAGAATATTCTCTCCATTATTTTATTTCTGATCTTGGAGAACCAATTATGTCTTGACTTTTGAGCTGCGAAAGTCATTTGCATGACATGACATTTAAGAAAAAAATATATATATATGGCATTGTAAGAAGATATTATAGAGAAAGTTAACAAACCTAATTTTTCTTTTCATTGATTTTATTTGTGCGATTATGTATGGGGGATGTGCTGATTCCGTTCATGACAATGACAATCATTTTTATTGCGAGCACTAGTGAAGGGGTGGTACAAAAAAATTGGTCGCAAACAAAATTAATTAATTAAAAAACATTTTCAGCAATAACTGGTTACAATGAGCATCACTCATAACCATAGCGCTGATTCATCATATATGTACGTTCCGTCCTAGCCCTGTTGGTTCAAGCACCACGAAGGTCACAGTACAATCACGTGACGAAATAGTCGCTACGCATGATAAAAAAAATATAAATATATATATATATATTAGAAAAATCTAATATAGTTTATCGATAATAACATGTATATTCCTTAAAAAATGAGTTTTTCTGGTAGTCGCAGAGATCCTAATTCACCCCGTTGAAAGCATTTGTAGTTTTTTGTCTCCACTAAGCCTTTCCCAATCTCTGATTGAACAAGAAATAGTGTTTTTTAACCGCCACCATTTTGGGGAACCGCGAAGCAAAATTTTTTTGCCAGTTCCAAAACCATAATCGAATTTCTTTTAGGGGTGGTGTGCTCACTTTGGCCAATTGTCGATATCGAATTTGGTCGAATTTACTGATCCGTCTTTTGTCTTCCTGGTTCAATCAGCCGCGGATCTTGGGCAGACAATTCAGCTGATCTATCGTCTTTCTATCAGTGACTGTGCTCTCTGCAGTACTGTACTGAATGGGCCTCTGTAGTAGTTAGACACTCAAGGACTTAGAAGTACTTAGGTTAGGACGAAGAGATGAGCGACCAGGTGGTTAAAAAAAGCGTCGATCGCAAACGGTCCACAGCGCAGTTTTAGTGTTCGAATCCTCGTATTCCTGTACGAGAATGTTGGTGTGAAATCCCCGTTACGGTGGAAATTAACTTAGAAAAAATTTAACGTCACATGAGTTGTGCTGTCAACTGTCGCCCGTGCCGTGAATGCAGAAACTTTCAGCCAGTGGCTGATTTTTCGAAAAAGACGGTAGTAAAATAATGAAGACCTAGGTATGGTTCAGATTCAGATACCTGCGAGGTATGGTTCAGATTCTTTTCGAGTGTCCAATAGCATCACCTCTTTGTTTCACTAGTAGATATCGTTGCCGATGTTCTGCCAGATTGTCGAGATACTTTTCGGTGGTGTCCGTGCGTGTCGTCTAGCCCAAAGTTGTAAGAACCGTGGACTAGCCCAACCATCCGAATATGGAACCCAGTCGGTTGCTGATCGATTGGAAGAAATTGCCGAACGGGTTCCGGGAGCTCGGTGGCGGTCGTGGTCCCAACGGGAAAACGTCCACGCGCTTCTTACTGGGTGGGCTCTGGTCCTGCAAAGTTAGACTGCGATTAGAGGGCGGATTAGGAAATGAGGTGGTCGTAGGTGTACCTTGTGCATATCCCGTGATTAGGGCGAAGAAAATGCATTACTAACCAAGTGTTTGGCTGAATTTTGGACTTGGGCTAGCTAATGCGGCTGAATTAATTAATTAATTATAAGAAATCTGTGTGATCATCTCATCTTATTGTCGAACTTTGTAGTGGTGCAGGGGGCACAGATGAATGTTTAGTTAATGCCAAATAAACTTTCAATAATTTGCGCACTATCAGGCATTTAATTAAATGAAAATTTATTTGTCTAGTCGACACCTTTGAAGAACCTTAGAACTTTTTTTGTATTAAAATGTTGAAATTTTTCATTTGCCTTTGTTGAAAATTAAGAATCATTCCAGTCAGATGTTCTTAATCCATTTGTTTCAACATAATTTGTCTAAATTTCCCAAACTTGATTTAACGATAAAACTAGATTTGTACAATTTCTAAAATCTAGTCCAAAATTGCAGCCTGAAATCGATATTTGCGAATTCTAAAATTTATAAATATGTCATACGTTTAATGCCATTGGTTCGAATTAAATTGATAAAATAAATGTAATTGAAGAAATAGAAAAAAAATATATAATAGATAGATAAATAGAAAAAATAGATCAACCAGTGTCAATGCACAAGTGCTAACTTGTGTAACATAGTTAATTTACTTTCAACAAGACACTGAAAAGTGGGTCTGCGTTGTGAGTGAGGAAATGTTTTGAAATTTAAGAATGTCGTAGAGGTACATTTGGTGCAGTGTGTGATAGGTGCGTGACCAGTTAACGATCACCCAATTTTGTGATAATGTGTTCCGTATGAATCTGTCTTACCTTGGCCAATCATTGGCCCCCACTGCGGCCCAGAACTAGAAACGGAGGGTTGAGTTTCCGATCGGGAGTGTGGCCTACGTTTGCGCTGAGAAAAAAAGTTGATGATTTCCAGCCATTGAAAAGAAGGAAAGAAAAAAATCCCGACATGGAAAAACACAAAACGAAAGTATAGAACACCATAGCCGGTATTTTGTAAATGTCTTAATACGACGCTACTGTAGAAATAATTAATTTAATTTAATTAATTAATTTAATAAAAAAAAAAATAAAATAAAATTTCCTTGAGAATGGCCTGTTTTAACCAAATAATTGATGATACAAATTGTAAAGACTCGTAATATTTGCACTGAGCACATTTTATGTATTTTTTAGCTATGAATAATGATTGTTTAAAAATTAGATTAATTTTTTAAAAAAATTTGAAAGTTTATGCACAAATTAAATTCTTTGACAAAAACTGAACCAGTGTTTCTACATATATCTATTTAAAGTCATGAAGACATTGTACCACACTTGTGATTATGGTAGGATACAGGTGTATTGAGTGCTGTGTCGAACAGGTGCGAAAGAGCATTGAGAATTTTGCATGAAATGTTTCTGCGTAATTTGAACTTGTACATGGCGTATTAGACAAGAGCTTTGACAAGCGCTTGAGGAAGCGAGATAATAGCATAGAAGAAATAGTATATAGGATGTTTTGAAATTAGAATCAAAAGATAATCTAAAAACTCGTTAGTTGTTCTTAGATTAGATTTCAATTTGGAAATTGAATGTCGGACATGCATTCAGAAAGTGTTCATACACGTTTAATTCGCTCAATTGTAGTGAAATAAGAATGAAGACTAATATACGAGTAATTAATTCATTATTGTTTCTAGACAAGTGGCATGTAACAAAATAATTGCAATCTTAAGGTAGTGTGTGTGTGGGGAGGGGGCGATAACACATTACAGAGCTTAAATGTGTAGAAATTGGCAAAAAATCAACAGTTTATTCAGGTTTTATTTTTTCCAACATGTATCCAAAACAAAAATTGTTAAGGAATCAACATCTTCAATATAAGACACGTTGTATTTGGATATGATGTATTCTCACAAAAAACGGGGAATATAAAATAGAGAAGAGCCACGTGCCCATAAATTGCGCACAAAAAAATTGTAAAAGTAAAAATAGTTTGCATCCTGTAACGAAATCCATTCATGCCACTCAGCTCTCACATACACACATTAGGTTAAAATCAGTCACACATTTTCAGTTAAAATATTGCAAATATCTTTGGTACGATAGATTGCTCCGATCCCCAAAACAACGCTGTCTAGAAATATTCACCCACAAAAAAAGAGCTATGTACAGAATGAGTAAAGATACCGTATGAGTATCGGTTGTTAACAAGTGATAAGTGGCACTGTTGGAAAATTGGAGATGTGTTGAAGTTGGGCAATGATGTAATGGTGTTATTTTGATAGAATAATGTTTTGCATCGTTTCATGATTTAATTGATAGGATGTTGAATCCATGGCTGCTAATTACGTGGAAAATGTGAAGAATGTAGTCGTTAAGGCGTAATTAATTGGTTAGCGTTTATCACTGCCACTGTTGGTTGAGAGAGCCGAAGTTCGAAACCCGGCAACTACAACATTCGATATTTTAATCAATTTTAGTTATTCATAATTATCGGGAGTTCGTCACTCATCATCTTTCATCTGGCCCAGTCCAAGCTTTATTTAAAAAAAAAACCTTACCCTTACAAAAATGAACTATTGGACTGTATAGGATATCAGAAAATTACTATAGGATATCGCAAAATTACTATACATTCCTATAGTCAGGGTCTATAGTAAGGTGGGCCCAGTCCTGGAACCAATATCCTATCGTTATGTCAATATTTGTCTTTTGACACTGCACAAGATTTTATAGCTGATGTCGGTGTATCAGCACTATTCGACGAGGGCACATTTTCACCAGTACCCCCGGGATCGAATAATCGAGAGCCCCGCGCCGGGAATCAAAACCCGAAACCTTTTCGCAGTGGATCGCCGGAAAACTTTTCGATTCCCGGCGTTCCACTACAGGTCTGTCGCAACCGAGTGACAAATAAATATCAAAATGAATTGACCGGCACATTACTCTCGTTGATATGCCCAATATTTGTTTAAAATACCGTTGTACACCATGTAATACGAGAAAGTGTCACGAAGGACCAGTTGAACATCAACCTTCATGTTTTTGAATTTAAAATATGTGGATTTTGATTTCGTTTACGGTTGGCCACTAGATTTGTAATCGCCAACCGATTTCGAACTCTCCGATTCAAAAATGACGTCACAGCCCACACCGGAAGTTTACAACCAACTCCACTACGTTATCACCTAACTCACTGGCGCGAAGATTGTGTTCAAGAGAGTTCATGTGCGACAGGCAGCAGCAGAGCAGTGAAAAGTAGACGCGAGGCAAGAATCAGCACCGTTAACGAGAGAAAAGCCTTGTTACCACCACCACCACATCCACCACCGGAAGAGGAAGAAGCAGATTTGAAAGCAGACTCCTCGTACATGTCCAACGCCTTGGCACGCTTGCTGTTGTCCTCGGCACCACCACCACCATCCTGACCATTTTCGTCCAGGTTGGCTATCGGTCGCCACTCGTCGGCAGTGGGTGGGGTGGACGATCTCGACTGACCTCTACCGGACACGCGACGGCCCCCGCCGAAGGACAGGGTGACGCCACGAGATTTGGCACTGCTGGTTTCGGTAACCACGCCAGCTACACTTACCCCGGCACGGAACAGCGTCAGGTTGAGCAGCGTCGGCTGTCCGTTGGCTACGTGGAACTGGGCCTCGGCCGGCGCGAAGCCTTCAGCGACCGCCTGGTCAGATGAAAAAAAGAACAATCAGGAATTTAAAAGCTTTTAAACCATTTTTAGTGAACCTAAAATTGCCTCGCGATGAGAAAGCGACATCCGTATGTCATTTAACTTATTTTCTACTCGCCTCCAATCGATACACTCCTGGAAGTAGGATGCGCCAGAACTCTCCTAACTTGGTGGTCCTGAACCCGATCTCGCGTCCCTTGATCTTCAGAACGACTCCCGGTACGGGGTTGCCGAACTCGTCGAACACGAAACCTCGCACACCTGCAATATTTTTAGTGGAAAATCGATCAAGTCGCGTGAGAAATATTGAAACCAAAGAGTGCTCCATCTGACTCAGGTTTTAGTTTGACGTGGCGGAATGAGAGTGACACTCGATTGTGAGCTCTGATTGGCTTACCGCGATGCGCCTCGCCCAGGTAGCGCAGGAGCGATTGGTTATTCTCCTCCCAGAAGGTGGCCAGACGGTCGCCCCGCGGATATTTGCAGCAGGACATCTCGATGGTGATCTCCATGCAGCTGCCCCAGATGTAGTTGTAGTCCTGCATGCCACCTATACACAAACAATACACGGCCTCGTTATACTTCGGTAATGAACCAAAACAATTGCTCTAAACGCAGTGGCGAGCTCAAAATAAGATTTTGAATTGATTATACATGTATTGTGGAGTCGTTGGAGTAAATCTCAGTTATCTGAGAGTCAGTCAGTTGAAGCACCGACTGCCTAAGTCTTCAGATACGTTGTTCGAACCCCGGCAACTACGAATCTGTATTTTTTGCATTTGACTCATTCAGTCATTCATTCGTCTTAAATTCGACCTTATGCTTCGTCATATCATCATCATATTTAGAGCTTATGGGTGGATCCTGCAGCCTGGCTATCCCAGCTGCCTATCCCCTTCCCTTCCCTGCCCCTCACATATCTCCATAGAGACACGAGGGTGCAGTAATCCTGTAGTGCGCTAGGCACTACGGTGATTAAAAAAAAAACCATTATCGAAACAACTTTGACGATTTGTTCTGATTTGTTGACGATTTGTAAATATTTAACAAAACTTTCTTAACTAATTAATCCGCCAGTCATTATTTGTGACTGCGACTGCCCTGTTCTCATCTGTCACTATTTGTGACGCACAATTTTTATTTGTACTTGTCGTCAAAAACGCTCTGTATTTTTACAATTATTTTTTTTTCTTCCCAATTTCAGCAGGAGTGCCAGACGGCAGTGGATGTACAGTCGCCGGTGCTGCCACCTACCTGTGAGTGGATACCATCCGGCGCCGTTGGTGGTTCCGTTGACGAACTTTCCCGAACCGGGGACACAGGGGATGCCCAAGTACATGTTGCCGTGATTGTACGAGTATACCTGTGCCAGGTGCTTGAACACGTCGTCGTCCGGGGTCAGCGAGGGAGCGCTCACCAACTGGCTGAGGACTGCCACCATTCCAAACAGAGGTCAACAAAAGGTCAGACATATTTTGCACCACATTCACCACAAATTAAGTCGACATGAAAAGGTAAAAGCCAGACGAAACTCAACATGAAAGGTAGACAAACAGTAAAACAAGAAAATAGGTGGAACATGTATTTTGTCAGGCTCGAAACAATTCATTATTCAAGTTTGTATTTGTCATTCCAATTTTATACATGTAAATATATCGTGCCATTAACTTGTTTGCCAAAATGGCAATCTTGAGTACGACCATTAAACATACATTACAAAAAAACAACAGTTGGCCTATCGACTTGACTGTTCTTAGAAATATATGTTTTTTATCGCTCTACGCATTTTCAACATGCATAGCATTGAATTCAGGGTTGCAACAATGATGCAATATTTCGTTGGAATTAAAATGACACGCTCTCTTTTAAATTCAACGAATTAAATATTTTTTTAAACATGCGTTCAGTCATGCTTAAATCAGACAGCGAGTGACGAGGAACGGAAAATGTGTGGTTTGTTTTGACCTCTTGTAGTTTGACTCTTAAAATAAAAAGATAAATTATTTAGAAGTGAAATTATCCCTACGCTTAGATGTACCTGCTCTTACCCCACAAATAAAATAGCACAATACTTTTGAAATTGACGAAGTAGATCAGTAAGCTACAGATGTAATCCTATAATGGTTCTGTCATTAAACTTGAGGGTGGCGACTGGGGTAAGCACTCATGTGTTGCATATAAAGAATGAGAAATGAAGTTAAACATGCTTCATTATTTTTTAACTGAAAGAGAACAGTGCGTAAATCTCCCTCAGAATAGTGAATGATACTGAAGAGTACGGAATCTCGATAGGGAAACACATTTCACATTTCAATATATGTGGGAAAAAGCGATACACTCATGAAGAGAAGCGAAGTGTGTAAAAAAATACTTGTAAATTGGTATCCTAGTTGGGGGGGGGGTGTTTAAAAAACCTTTAAAATCTCGTTGGAAATACTAAGATATTTATTGTGGACAAACTTCAAGGGATGGAAATTGTTTCAAGAATCCTGACACTCTTTATGGATAATAGAAAAAAGGATCACAGAGAATAGCGAACGTGCACATGGGTTGACTGGTGGTGGTGGTGTTGACGGTTGCTGTTTACATAGCACACACAAAGAATCATGCCTGGATGAGACGGAAGACTTAAGCAATAGGTAGACACTGACAGTCTATCGGGGTGCCGAACATAGAGGATCGGACGACGACGAGACGGGGGGGTGGGAGGACATACGCTCACTTACTGGAGTGGGGGGAGCTATCGAAGGGGTAGCTGGCCACCAGGGCGCCACCGTGCAGGTTGGCCGAGAGGACAAACTGGGTGTTGGCTATCCAGTCGCGTACCGCCTTCACCTCCGTTTGTTCCTTGTAACCGTTCGTTTTGAAATAGTCGGGGAAGTTGCGATTCAGGTCGTAACTTCTGGCGTTATACCTGCGTTGGTGGGTTGTTGGGTGGGTGGGGGTGTTTTGTTAGATTGGGTGGCAGAAGGGGAAGGGGCGGGCATGCGATGTAAGATCATTTTAAATTTATTTTTAAGGATGTTCCGTTTTTCGTTTATAAATTTAGGTCAAGAAAATAAATATTGGATTGAATAAAATCGTAAGGGTTGGTTTGCAATTGAAGATAAATGACATTGATATTATTTAATTTTTTTATTTTTTTTATTTTAGCGGATTGTCGAGATTTTTTTGTAGCAAGGGTTGGTAAAATGAAATTTTGAAAATAGGTGGAACGTTTTTTATTTTTTCGTTTTTTGTTGATTTAATTTTTTTTTTAAATAATTTGTTTGAAAGATTCGTTGGATAATGACATTTCAAAATAGAGCCATTTATGAAATATTTAAGGAACGGGTTAGTTGGTTTTAATCACGATTTCGAAATCGTTAGATTCGTTAGGCGAGATTAAGTGTTGGCGTGCGATAGTGGTGGTGAGGGTAAGGTGAGGGTGGTGATTGTGGTGGTGGGGTGAAAATAAAATCTGTGGTTAGTCGGTGCGAGAGTAACGAGCGGACTTACAAGCATTGGGCGTGTTGTCGAATGGGTAACTGGCGACCACAGCACCACCGTGCAGATTGGCGGACAACACGAATTTGGAGTTGTCGATCCAATCCTTGATGGCCAACGTCTCCTCTTGCGAGGGAACCGCGTTCTCGCGGAAGTAGTCGGGGAAATTACGATTCAGATCGAAGCCCCGCGAGTTGTACCTGTGAAAGGGATAACAGTGGCAGCCAAGGAATGGTCTAGCGGTGTGGACCTTCACAAATACAACCGCGTGAGCAGGATTCTTAGAAGTTTAAATTAAGAAAAGGGATTAAATGAATAAATTAAATAAATAAAATCAGCAAAATAAGGTCCGATAGTTTTACTTTCATTCCCGTATTATTTATTTCTCGTACAGATAAAATATAACACTTATCGGGAAATCAAGGTGGCGCTATGGAGTGTTCACGTGACCGTACTTATCCGTGGGCAAAGCAACGTTGCACATTGATAAATAATAATTGCGATCACGTGGAAGCGCCATAGGGCAACTTTTAACATCTTAACTTTTGTCGGTGCATACTGGCATTCATCTGTCGGTTACAGAGGAATTTAATCACGATCATCGATTAAAAGTGTGTAACTATTTGACTTTATTTTACCGATTTATTTATTAATTTATTTCATCAGGATTTTTTTTTATTGAATGATTTTTAGAAATCTATAAATGACCAAATATGCACTTAAAATAGGATTTTTGGAAAAATATTATTTTTATCAAAATGTTTTGATTTTTTATGTTTGTTTTTTGATTTTTTGATGTTGTGATTTTTTTTTTATCATTTACTTTGATGTTAATGGTTTTGGCTTTACTTCTAAAGCTTTCTAAAGCTTACTGTTGCCTTGGCTATTGACAGCCAAATCACTTTAAACACGGTTCTCGTAAAAAATCACCAATTTAAGAATATATAATCGTAAAAAAAACCCGCATAAGATATTCACAAAATGGTGGACACCTGCCGAAGAACAAGTTGTATATGATTTAACCGAAAATTGGAACAGTCATAGAAAGCACGGCACGGAAAAGTGACACCGATTTTTTCATAAAGCATGTGTTCTTCGCAAACTGCCGGTGGGGGATAACCCGGTTATCTGCCGGGTTAACGGATCCATCCGCTTTTCTTACCTTCCTTTGCCGCCCTGGCACTGACCCTCCTGGGCCACTTCGAATCCGTCCGGGTTCATACTAGGCATGATGTGGATACGGGTGTTGTCCAGCAGCCAGCGCACGTACGGGTCAGAATTGTAGCTCTTCACTAGGTACAGGATCAGGTGCAACAGCATCTCGCGACCCACAGCCTGCAAACAACCCATATTTTAACAAACGAACAATGAGCGACCCTGGTGATGATCTCGTCTAATGAATAATGAATTGTACGAACCGATGGCTCAGTGGGTATGGGGACATGCTACGAAGCCAACGGTCCCGGGTTCGATTCCCGGCGC
>JAUJYS010002946.1:0-13847 GCA_033995665.1 Melogona broelemanni | reverse complement strand
GGGACCGTAGGCTCACTGAGCCATCGGTTCGTACGCTTCCCAGCAGCGGGATTACAGGAACGCGCCACCGCTCCCAGGTGCCTTAATCGTATAAATGGTCCCAGTTGCATTTTAAAACGATACATGATTTTATTATTTTTCAAAATTTGGTTAGCCGTTCATACTAAGCAAATAAATATATATATAAAAAAAAAAAAAATGACATTAAGAAATATGCGCGACAATCTTTGTGTCTTCAAATCCAGAAGATACATGTACACAGCCTGCTGATATTTATTTCTATCACGTATCACGCAATTCTATGACGCCACCGCCATCTACAGGTACGTCGTCGCAACATATTGTCTACGTTTCTGTCACGGTTCTCTTTTTCGGTTAATCTGAGATGATATTAACAACAAAACTACTAGGTTTCCAACGCACTGCAGAGATCTATCGGCCAACGTTTTAAAGAATTGCTCGTTAGATGGCGCTTGGCCTAAAAAGTTCCTATAACACTCAATAAGACTGGCTTGGACACCAAATTATTTTTATTACCATCATTATTTCCGTGGGTGGCGATGCTACTGGTAAAAGGACGATATACAAGATAAATTAGTGCGTGAATACAAAAAACATGTTTGAAACTAACCTACGTATTTTACTGTACTTATATTTTTATTCGATACTTTTATTACTAATTTCACTGTACGTTTATCCGAATGTGGGTTATTGCCAAGGTGAGGCCTCGGCCTTCGAAAGGGGCTACGACCGAATCAATGGCGCACAATACCGCCGAAATTTCATTCTGAATAACAAATGTGTCGACCACAAAATATCGAGGGATATATAGGGTACACGTTTATCGATAGCCATAGAAAGAACGTGCTTCGGAGGATCGCCGGTCAGCGCGCCACTTGCCAAACCCCCGTACAACAGGCCTACTACACGCATTATGCGGGAGCTCAAACGAAACGACTCGGCATAGTCGAGACTCTTTTTTATGCTGGCACATATCTCATAGACTCGCTTTGTACGTGTATAGAGTGAAAGTCTTAAAATGGTCGCTTAATAATCTGGGTCAAGCTCAAGATAAAAACTACCCGTTTAGAACCGGCGTGACAGTTCGAACGATATACTATACGCGCGCGCGCGATCGAACAAAAATGAAAAACTTTGTAGGACCGGGTTGTGTGAATCGTACACCTTATAAACTTTAGTGCGAGAACTAGTTCGGCGCTCCATCCATAAATCTAAAACGTCCTCCTGAGATCGCCTTTCTCCTAACCACCTAAAATGACCGCTAAACAATTGTCGATGGATTTCAGCTGAACCCACATGTGATAGAGCGGTACAAATTCTGGAGATTTAAAATGACGACCGAAACAGTTCTAAAATTTAAAATTTCTTTTATTTCGAAGCTCTGATCTGAAACATACGTGATATGGACAATAACTTAGCACGGAGAAAGTGACGTCACACGTCACGCTTCTCACGTAAAAAAGGAACTCACCGAAAACAGCCAATAATTATTTTTTATCACCGCATTGTTTTCCCCTGAAATAACAAAAAAACGCAACCAGGCACAGCTTCGATGTTCAACGTGTTTGCCAGCAGTTTATCTACAAATTGATTTACGCCAGTGTTTCCGAAACTTTTTGGCTGACTGATCTCTTTTTAGAACCAATTTCAATGGCGGAGTCAATAATATGCTACCAATTTTTTTTTGGCGGAGCCCCATTTAATACAAGTTAATGGCGTGTGGATACAAGTTAATGGCATCCAGGAGTTGCTGCGGAGCCCCTGGGAAATGCCCGCGGAGTCCTAAGGGCTCCGCAGAGCACGGTTTGGGAAACGAGGATCTACGCTATCACCTGCTTTGTTAAAGACAGACAGAATAACTGAATGACTTGCTATTACTAAATAATTCAACGGAACACCCACAACTTACTAGATCTGACGTTATTTTTACTAAACATCTAAAGCACAACTGAAAAATTAAATTTGCCAGTTTGCGTCAAGCAGCTGCTCGAAGTGGTCGCTTTTCTAAACAGGATAGTCATGTAGAAGCGACACGGTGTGACAAGTTTCGCAAACTGTATAATGCCACATGTTTTGAAACTGCGCAAAACCAGTTAAGTAAATTACATTGAAAGTTCGCAACATCTGCTAATCGCCAGCAAATCATTATGGTCGTCAGGTGGCGCCACCCTCTATGGCGCGGCCACCGCTGTTCGTGGGCGATAATCTCTGCGGTGGTTGCGTGAGCGATTTGCAGTCGAGTGCGTGATTTGCGGTGGGAAAGAACGCCACTTCACCACCCATCCTCCCTCCCTCTCTCCCTCCATCCCTTTCAACGCCGCTTATGCCAGCGACAATAATTAAATAGAACAATTAGACGACAACGCCGTTAGCACACACATGAATGGGCCCCACTCTAATCTTTTAAATGCCGCCAATTGGAACCAAAAAATAAAAAAAACGGTTTCGTCGCATTACTTGGCTGCTTACTGGAGGGCAATACGAAAATAACACTGAATCAAGTTGCTCAATTCAAACAGAAGTCCGATAGAATTGCAGTACACTAGGTGGCGCCCATATTTCTCATTTAGCAGCTGGCGGCAGGTTCCTATTGACGCCGCTTGTAGCGCTTTGTCCACCAAAACCCAAATCCTCGCTTAAAGCGCTGGAAACACGCGAAAGCGATAGTTCCGATTATCGATTTATTACAACAGCAGAGCCATTTTGGATGCAACTCCACTCGATAAGATTAAATTGCACAATGCTCTGTTTGGCTTAATGTCATTCATTACCCAACACTTTAAAAACGTATGACATAAATTCATCAGCATTTCTTAAAAAAGTTTTGCTTGAGAGAAGACTCACAGAAAATATTTTTTGAACACTACCGTACTCGGATATTGGATCTTACCATTTCTTTTCAATTAGGAAAAAAAAAAAAATTCTGCTGCCATGGTTACAGAGATCTAAGAGAGTCACGTTCACAATTAATTTTTTATTTCAGAATCTTTCTGTTCTCTCGCGCTTTTTCCACCGGCACTTACTTTACGCCTACTCGATTTTTATAATGGGGTAAGGGGATACCAACGAAAGGAGAGAGAGAGAGAGAGAGAGAGGGGAGGGAGTGTAATGTCGAGTCAACAACTTTGAATAACTTTTATTGGAACACGGTCGTCTTTGGGTAGGGTGAATAATGTTTGCCAGATTGAGACTAGTCGTTTTCACGAACCAAACCCATTTGGTCCTGTGTAAACACAGCAGTCAATTCCTTGCAGTGACGGGACGGGACATTGTCGAATTCGCAAAAGTAGATGGAAGATTCTGTTGAAGGCGCAAAACGAGACACAAGACCGTTTCAGGTTCATGAAATTATTACTAATTTGAATTAGCATTAAGTTGCCAGAATTACAATTTCGAAAACAAAAAATCTAAAGCTCGGGAACTAGCCAAGTAATGCGGCAATAATCGACATATTCCGCGGCACGCACACCGTGATTCAATTATGTGTTTAAATAAATTACACTGAATGTTACGACTTACGAGCATAGTATAAAATTACAAAGGCAAAATAAAAGTGTTATTAAAATGCATTGACACAATACAATTTGTTTCATAAAAATATCTTTACAGATGTATTTAATTTCAATATTTGAAATGATCGTATCTTTCACTGATGATCGTATCTTTCACTGATGGCACAAATGATCGTAAACACAAAGGTATTTGCCAAATGAATTCGTCGGGTGAAAAACTTTACAGAACGGCCTAAATCATTCCAGTATAGCAAACCAAATATGTGTTCTTCATTTGCTCCCTCTGCAAACAAAACGAAACTTGAAATTATGGTGGAAGAAACGAAATATAAGAACTCCGAATTTCTCAAGACGTTACCCTCGAACAAAAAAACACTCATTCAAGTCACAAATTATCTTGAATCAAGAGGGCGAAAATAGAGCTAATCATTTAAATTGTCTCCCGACGTAAAGAACAAGATCGTGGACAAGTTCAAGCAACCACCATTAAAAAAGTCGTTTTGAAAACTAACGGCAAATTCTCTAACGATTTATCGGGAATGCTTGCCGCTGGCAAGTACTTTCAATCTCATCATGCATCATTCAATGATATGTTTAGGAATATGTATGTCCAAGGTTTAAATCTGCATGTAAAGTTCAATAATTTTCATACACATGCCTACATAGGGCTACTAAAGTTGGTGACTAATCTTTATAAAGTACTCGTGCATGATCATATGTAAATAAGTTACCATTAAAAGAATATCAAAAGTAAAATCGAAGGTATTGATAACATCGACATTCTTCAATCGTCGTCAATTAGACGTACATTGTATATAGCGCCGGTTTTAGCGGTTACAAGATGAAAATGAGAGCCACCTAGTGTTACAGCGCAGCGCCAATACGAAGGGAATCAAGTAACTCCCGTCCGACCTTTTGGCGAAATCCTTGGCACAGCAATCAGAAGCCAATTACAGCTCGCTCGCCACCCCCGTAAATAGGAGCGTCTAGAGAGGGGATTTCGAACAACCGCGACATCTGAACCCAATCTGGACTTCATTTTCCCTAACGACATATCTCTTTTGGGACGCTCGGATATAACCTTGTTTTCGCGGTTCTTTTTCATTTCCGCGTTTTTCGAGTAGTCCCGCTCCAGATCAGCAGTGTTGGAGTTTCTTTCGTATTACCTCTGTATACATGTATGATACAAAAATGCTCCTGCAATACAGATAGAATCGGCAACAATAATGACCCAGGGTCCAGCCATAAGATAATTGAACATGAAAGGCACTTTTATTTAGAAAGATAGAACATTTCCTGTTACAATAAAAAACTTTTACTGCGGTACTTTTAAAGGCATTAGAAACGCTTGACGATTTTTGAGAACAAACAAGTCTTCATTCTTAAACTTCTGATACTTTCGCGTAAGTGCTAGACGTTAGAATACCTCTCTATGTTAGAGTACATGTTGAAGTTGTAGGATTTATTTAGCCATTTCCAATATTCGCGGGCAACATTAATTCCGAATATTTATACGCTTGAATATTATTTTACAAGTATCGAACAAAAAAGGTATTACATAGAAAATGTTTATTTATTTGCTGAAACACCCTAAAATTGAGAAGTTGCTTCCAATTGTGTGAAAAAAGGTTTAATAAATAAATAAAAAACTGATTTCAGATTCAGATCCAGATCCTGAAAAAATAAAACGACATAGTTCTAAACGCTCCTTTCTAGGAATAAAAACCTACGCGTTCTAAAGTTCATCAGAAAAGAAACCCGATCCTAGGAACGGAACTCTTACGTTCCTACCCAACACTGCGTTCAATACCTAGGTATCATTACCTAGGTACGATCCCCGGCGCAGGCTTTCGTTTATTTGATCCTGGCGTACTGCTGTTCTTCACACATTTCGCAAGCAACACGAAGGGCGCAGAATCTTCTGAACTAATATTCGCTCAGTGAGGGGAATTTCCCCAAAAAAAAACAACAAAAAAACAATAAGACGATATAAAAATTGAATCTATGAGTTTAGCATAAAACGTTGAAATTTTGCATGACTTTCTTAGAATGGTAACGACAACAGAAAATCAAATGTCAGGTTCGAGCACGCGCCGAAATAAACATCTGCGTCAGCCACGACAATAGTAAATTTATCCAGAGCCAATAATTCCGAATAAGTACTGGCACTTGAGGCTAACGTCGAAAGGCTCTCCGAATCACTGATCTTTCGTGATACCAGGAACACGGAAGACATCATATGGAGGCGATAGAAAATTATGCCGAGTGCCACGATGACGCCAACGTCTCGACGGTGTATAGGTAATGGCGACCACCTGTTCAACACCATTGGAGGGTCGTCATTTGTGCCGAAGTACCGTCACATATTTACCGAAGAGTGGGTGCCGAGCAAAAAAGGGGGTAACGCTATGACATTTCCCCGCCACTTTTCGTCTAGCGTACGGCGCCTCTTAACGGGGGAATTGAGGAGCCACCTTTCATAGAATCCTGATGCAGAAATTGATTTCGTGGGGTTCCAATGGACGATTCTTTTTTTTATTAAGTTAACCATCATCGTCGAAATAACGAAAATTCTGAGTTCTCAAAACAAAGCTGAGTAAGGCTAGCTTACATACTTTTTATTTGTTAACCAGATTAAATAAACGATGATGATGTATAAAATACACGCTGAGACAGATGAAAGATTAAATAAGTTGAATATCTGTTATAATGAATTTTGTTTGGTTACATTGGATTATGTTTGCACAGATAAGATTGATTTTCATGATACTAGGTAAAAAAGACTCCCATCTGACACAAATACGATCGGCTCTCAAAGGAAGAAAAATGGTCAACTGGAATAAAAAACAAACCAAAACGTCACAAAAAAAAAACAATCATCACGTTAAACGGCACCGGATGAAGTAAGTGCCAGGGAATGTTTGATGACAACAAATA
The DNA here is from genome assembly GCA_033995665.1 of Melogona broelemanni. Taxonomy (NCBI): domain Eukaryota; kingdom Metazoa; phylum Arthropoda; class Diplopoda; order Chordeumatida; family Chordeumatidae; genus Melogona; species Melogona broelemanni. Next base: position 7,377 of record JAUJYS010002946.1, on the reverse strand, counting down.
AATCATACGAGGAAATAGAAATTCGGAAAGTACAACCGTGATTCACCACCCTAAGAAAAAAGAAGGAAGGAAAATACAACAGAAAGCAAGTCGACAAGCCGACACCTAACGGCGCACCAGCTTTCCACCAATCGATCGGAAGAGGCGTATTGTCGTATCGGCACAACCTGGAAGAGCTGATAATAGAATTCGTACGCGTGCATGCATACGCATATATGCACTTGCTGACTATATATGACTTATTAGCGAGTACTACTGTAGACGATGACGATTAACCCGACAGAACACGTGCCGGTGGTGCGAATGACACTCGACACATTTCGCGGGAAACGAGAAAGCCAACCGCTATTTCGTATTCGTGTTTCGTATCCGAAAATACAGAATTTCATAGGAGGAATAACGTCCCATTTGGAGAATGTCCAGAGAAGTATCTGTAGAAAAAAACCTGCAATTTTTTCAGGGAAAGGTAATATATTGAACATTTTGAATTGTCACCGTCGAATATTAGACAAAAATCAATTATTTTTATGAAGTCTGATTTTAGAATGAATTTTACGCAGTTTCATAAAACGCCAATTTATACAAAGGCGGTTATTGTAAAATTTATAGCAGTAGTCCATTTGCACAATGCAAACAATGATGGACGCGCTCTATCGTTGTAAAATTTTAATTTTGATGGTGGGCGAGGCGGGGGAGATTTTACGTTCTCGGTAAACCCGTTATACATCTATGAAATACCTGGTGATCGTAAATTGTACTAGGTACTGAATGCAACTGCGGGTCAGATTACGTACCACTACCAGGTTTGCTGACGAAGACAAGACCCAAACTTAAATACTCGAATCCATTTACACAAACATGTACTTAAACCTGTACATGCTCCTGAGATCATGATTATTAAATCTGAAATTGCATAACATCACGAATTATTATCGCCACGAATTGAACTATCGTCTATTGGAACGTTCATTCCGACGCGGTGACGTCATTAAAATATTTGTTTGACGGCGAATTTTGAAACTGAATGCACCATCTATGCATGACAAAAGCTATCAGCACCATCAACATGTGTATGCAGAGGTAAGAAAAGAAAAAATAAGCTAACAGCTCCATCTTTGAGCACGCCTGTAGAGAGGAGAAAATAAAAATAAGCTATTGTCGCCATCTATGAAAATATGATAAAAGCTATCGGCGTCAAATCAATGAAATATCATCCACATATTGCATCCGAATTCTAAACTTCCGAGTAACTGACTCAAGGAAAAATCGTAATTAGGATTCCACGAAGCGGGGATCGCTCGAACTGGAGCTCTCAGGAGGATTGCCGCAATTACGGCCTCACGAAAAACTCATTTGCGTAAATTTCCTATTTAATTACCCATAGAGCTGTCGGCCATAAACAAACAACAGCCGCAATTAATCACTGGAACTGCGAGTATACTAGCAAAGGTGACTGCAAACAAAACGTTAAAGATACGGCGCTTCGAAAATGCACGGTGGAAAAGTGCAGCTTACCCTTCAACAGCTCCTCACGGCCAATCGGTCATAGGTAACAACTGCCACCCTCAAAAAATGCCCCCTTGTCTTCCACCTTCTAAATCACCTTGCAATAAAATGGCTGCATGGTCGCACGAACGATAAAAATATCGCCGAAAACTAAAACATTCGTCAGAACTTTAATGTATTCGGCCTGCAATTTAAATGTGGTAAAATTCATTATCCTAAGCATTTTAGGTGTATTATTATTATGCAATAACATAAGATTAATAAAAAATACCAATAAAATATGCTCGCATTTAATATATTAACCCTACATTTAGTAGGGCGGATAAAGCAATAAATACTGATGTAATCTCCTAAATTAGCTTGCGCAGAATAAAAACGTATCGCAACTGGCGCCATTAATTTTGCCTGATATTTTAAGCGCCACCTAGTGAGTTTCTTAGTATAGCAACGCCATGCTAACGTTTTGATATCCGTCCACAAGATTAGTATATATACTAATCTTGATCCGTCCATAGATATATTATAGAGGCGTTAGTATCGCCTCCTGGCGACCATGTTTCCAATTGTAATGGAACAATCATTTTTGATCGATATTAGACGACAGCACTTTTCAATGCGTCATTTTAAATGTCAACAATTTAATATTTATTTGTAAATGAAGAACAGATCCAACTTATTTTGATAACCATCGTTATTAAGTGGTTCCACCTGTTGAAAACAATTTGTAATGGGACAGGTCCTTGCACTCAATCTCTCCATTAGGTCAATGCACAGTGTGACCAATAAAAAATGACGAAGTAGTACAAAAAAAAACACACGTAAATACGCCGCTTTAATGCCGAGCCATATCTCCCTCATTTACAATAGCTTTGTTCGAGATGATAACGCAATACGATTTCTGAGACCGGGGGCTTCTGGCGATAAGGAAAAAAGAAAACTCATTAAACCAATGTGAGGATATTTTTTTCTAAGCGATACGCCGTTGACAGCGACAGACGAATAAATTTGGATAATATAAAATCGTCGTCAAGAATTACATTCAATAGCCGAGCGCGGAGAACCGCTGGTGCCCTCAGAAAATGGGCATCACAAAATAAGAGACATTTCATTTAAACATATCGAAGCAAAAAGAGTTTCAGGAGCCTAATTTGGTCTTTCCTAAATGTTCTACTTTCCACATTTCTAAATGGTCCCAATTGGTGATAAATCCTATTCCTAAATGGTCTAGCTTATACATTATTTAAATATCGTAGAAAACGAATATAAAGTTTAAAAAACGTTCATTATTCTAAACTATAAAACAGGTCTTGCTATTCAATAAAGCGATTGTCGAAATTTTACGAAAAATAAAAAAAAATACTTCAATTCTACCGTAATTACCATGTAATTAATATCCGATATTTTTTTCGAGCACGCTTGTTTGAGTTTAGATCATCCAATAAATAGGGAAACGGTCGACAAGGGGTGCTACTTTCGTGTACAGTTCACCACATAATTGTTCTATCAGCAAATGTTCATCATCGAATTTTATCTTCACCAATTGTTGATAGATGGTGTTCGAGCAAAATAGAAGTACGAGTATGGATAACTTTACCATCCTAGTTGCGAAATGATATGGCAATTGAAAACCTTTTCTCAAACTTGTTGCTACCGCAAACACGTTTGACAATGTCAATTACTACAGGACGTCGATATGCTACGAATTTTGACATTGTCTTGAAAAATTAAACAATCCGTTTTTCGAGTGACGAGTGGGTGGGTTAGGAAATTTGAAGAGGGGAGGATGAAAACGTGGGACGATTAACTGTATGAGGGTTGAATAAGGAGGTGGAGGAACGAAGGAAGCAATATGTAACCACATTAATGTCATAATTTATTGAGGCGCGCATCTGCTGATACGTTTGTGTAGGGCAACGCGGCATGTTCAATGAACACTTCTATTCGCACTTTATTATAGGCGCTGGTGCGCGATACGATGTATCTATATGTACTGTACTGTCGAAAGACGCTATTAATTATGGGAGAACGGCAGCGCTCCCGGTGTTTGCAAAACGGGGTCGACGCACCCCTCACCACCCTCTCAGTCACGCCTCGATTACATAACGCCCCCCCTGCAACGTAAGATTAGCGCCAGCTCGCACCTGATCACGAGTAAATGTGTAGTCAGTACTCATTTATACCACCAGGTGGCGCTAGATGTTATTGAGAGAACAGTGGATAAAAATGCAGAGCCTTAGTATAAATGCAACCTCGATGAAGTGTGGCAGATTTATATGTATTTAGTAGTTAGAAAATGGTGTAAACCTATAAAATGAATTAAATAATTATCTAATAAATTTAAAAATAGATATTAAAAGAAACAAACGCGAGCACGTGATAAAAGAAGTGACAGAAAATTATTTATTTGTTTATTTTCTAAATCTTCGGGTTTATTTTATTTTATAGGATACATGTGTTTTACTTTATATGATACTGGTAAGTATCTATAAGATACAAGTCGGGATTCCGGGCGGTACTGCGGACTGTGGTGCGGGCGGTCCCGGGTTCGATTCCCAGTGCAGGCTCTAGTTTTTCGATCCTGGGTACTGGTGAAAATGTGCCCCTTTCTCACATATTGCCACAGCGACACGAGGGTTACAGAATCTCCTGTAGTTATATTCACTACAGTGATCAGGAACAAAAAAAATATACGATTGATTACCAGCTTTATGTTGAATAGCCTAAAAATTGTTTCATTTTCCTTCACAAATCTGGTCCATTATTGAAGATTTGATAAAAAAAATGCACAAAACAAAATTTATCAAGCCAGGATGAAATTTTATCCATGAAAATATATTTATTAAAATAAAGAGGCCACAAATTTAACTCGACTGACCCGTACGAAATTGAACGAATATTTCAACGAAGAATGATGGCGTACTTTAAAAACAAAACTGCTTAATTTGAAAAATCTCGTAAAAATCAATTTAACCTAGCGTTCAACGAGAATTGATTCGTATAGGGAACCATCCTAAACAGACGGTTGTGTGCGGTGCTCCGTGCCAGCGATCCACGACTAGATTTCTCGGTTATGACGCGTTGTGTGCGAGACCGACGAGGTCACCGCCGACACCATCCTTCGCAATATTAAAAACCGGGTTCAATAGATCCGCCCTTCGTCCATACGGAGAGATAGGGAGGGCGGTCTATTATCAAACTTATGGGCGTCGGATCATAGGTGGCGTCCTACTTGCCCAACTCTTGATCGCGCCAAGAAACTTCTTCCAAATTAAGTCAGTGAGTGTCCGGGCACTGTCACTTAAGTCGACCAGCGTAATTATAATACTAAAATTAATTTGTCAAGAGCAATGTTCTTTAATAGTAAAGGATGTCTAGGGCGTCGACGTTGCCTTCTTTATCAAAGAAGGCAAGATTAAACAGTTCTGACTATAATATTAAAGACTTACAAATTATAGTACATTTATCTGAGAATGTAAGACCGATCGCATAGACCCATAGATCACTTATTATTACGGAAAAGAGGCCAACAAGTGCAGACTGACAGCAGGGGCAGCATTGACACTGGCAATCACTGACAGCTTAGCTGCTATGCAGGAAAGCTCGCCTAAACAACTGCCCGCGCCGATGCGTTATTGAGGAGAAAAGCGAACAGCGCAGAGCATCGCAAAACATGTCATACAAAAAAAAAATGTTAAGCTTGTGGACAACTTTGTTAAACGAATTATTTTCATTTTTATTTCCAATCACTTATTTCGAACAACTATTTAAAATATGTAATACGGACCATCATAGATTTGAATAAAAAAGATCAATGGCACTTCAAAGTGCTCGTGGCGATTAAAAATTAAGAAATGTATTGTGCCGAAATAATACAGATATCGGCAACGGATTTGTATTTCCTTGGTTACCTGTTTTATATATTCCCGAGCTGTAATGCACGCGCGGAAAATAATCCGTATTAGCTGTTTGGAATCACTGAGCAGATCCAAGTTATTATCTTGAATAGGATTAAGCTGTAAACTTCCAGGAGTAATCGATTGAACCGGATGAGAACGTTTATAAGGAAATTGACGATCGGAGGTTTACTCTGTCGCTTCAGTGATGCCAATTTGCCATCATAAAATTCACTTAAGACGTTCACTTTTATGACGCGAATTTTTAATATGGCTTCTCCGTTCCCATAAACCCTGAAACCATTTGAGATTGGCCTCAAATGGGAGACTCATTTTCCGAAGTAAACGATCAACTGTGCGTAGCGCGTTTAACTATTCAGCAATCAGTCACTAACGCCCTCTGGTGGCGCTCCAGTTCAATACAGCAAAGAGTAGCGAAAACGGAGATCGATAATTGAAGAAACTATCGAAAGCCCTATTACTGGTTCACTAAGTGGTTTCAGATAAACGACCGTGGATTCCGTCGACTAGACGCCACTAGCGGCGACAATTGTTTCCTGCCAAAACCGCTAAATTACAAAATTAGCGCCACCTATAGTTGAACTTTTTTAACGTTTGTGCGGCCCCCGTGGTACAGTGGCTATAATCGTAGACTACTAAGCGGGTGGTCCCGGGTTCGATTCCCGGCAGAAGCAGTCGTTTCGACGAGCATTTAACGAGCTGCGGTACTAAGCTTCCATTAGGGAGTCCAAAGCTCAGGGGTGGATCCTGCATCCTGCCAATCTCCTTCCCAGCCCTTCCCTGCCCCTCACGAATATCTCCATAGAGACACGAGGGTGCAGTAGTCCTGTGGTACACTAGGCGCTACGGTGACTTTAAAAAAAATATATATATCATATGCGTATTCTTCAACAGTAAAATATTTACAAAAACGTACAAAGGCACAGTGAATTCGAATATTGAACCGGAAATTAATGAATTGATATTGCGAACTGTTCTACTAAAACACACCGTCATGAGAATTTTAAGCAAAGGATGTATATACGGTATTTTCGATCTTAGCTTCGTGGTACTAGAAACGTTTTCTGGAATCACCACATTCTATCATCAAGACATAGCGAGCGTACGACTACAACACACTTACCAGAAACTCTCAATTACTCACCCGGAACACACACTTACTTATTCAGGACAACGTTAAGAGTACCAGTTCAAAATTATGTTTTCACTTGCTTCCAAATACTCATGACGATAATTAACTGTGTTTTAGTCGAACAATTCGCAATATCAATTGAAACATTTCCAAGTAAAATATTATTAAAAAAAAAAAGAGTTGGTTACACTATTTGTATTCCGATTCTGCGCCGATTCGAGCTCAGTTGTATCCTCCGATATGCTCAGTGTTTTTGTTCGTTCCTTTTGAAAATGAACTAGTTTCCGTTACAATTCCTCAAAGGAGCCTGGAATTTTTCCGTTCTTTCGATCAAAAACTACTCTTATTAAAAAAAAAACTATTTGCGAGAACTAATCTACAAGACAAATGTAGATTTGCAAACCAACAGCTCAAACAGATCAAAATATTTGCCAATTTCTATTTGATGCTGCGAAATTGTTCTGCTGACGACACACCTTGACGACATACTCGTAGAAAATTGAAGGTTATGGCATAAGGAACCCATTACACAAAAAAAGGAACCCTCGTTCCAAGATTAGTATACACTACTACAACTTAATACACGTACTAATCTTGCCCTCGTTCCAGTTCTTCAAAAATTAAAAGGAACCTAGGCGTTTCTAATTTCCTCAAAAAAGGAACCGTTTCCGTTTCGTGCATACCCAACACTGCTTTGCTATATGCTTTATTTGTAAAGATAAAAGATGAGAGATAGAAAGATGAGATAACATTTTTTTTTTTTTTTTAAAGTCACCGTAGCGCCTAGTGCACCACAGGACTACTGCACCCTCGTGTCTCTATGGA
>JAUJYS010002945.1:0-13849 GCA_033995665.1 Melogona broelemanni | reverse complement strand
AGCGACGCGAGGGGTACAATAACCTCCTGTAGTGTTATTCACTACAGTGATCCGGAACAAAAAAAACAAAAAAAAAAAATGTTCTTCCAGTGTTCCACTATTGGGCCCCCACCTCTTTGGGCAGTGGAAACCGAATAAGATATAATTCATAAGATTCGAATAAGGTATATGTTAAGATATACTATGTATTATATTTTATAAATAATGGGAAACTATTATTTTTTGTGGATGTAGCATTTGCCAACAACAATTCAATGTGGGCGCATTGTTGCTTACAAATGACATCTTTACATAAAACAATAGTTGACTATTATTTATAAAAGAGAGTTCGCCAGACTCTGTTCGTCTTTATTTCGGCGCTGTACCGAGCCAAGGTCTTATATCTTTGAATTATTAGACATCCTAACTCGATGACGTCCTAAACGTTTTCAGCTATTATTACGAAACAGAATTGCCTCTCGGGCAGCCAAACAAGAAGTTGGGCATCCCCGCACAGCTCCCGTGCCAGTACGGCTCTTGGCGAGTTTCTACAGGGGGCAGCGGCTGTCTATGCCGACAGTTGGCAACGGCAACCACCGTAGGGGGTAAACACGGCACATTCGATCGGGGGAAAAGTGCGGTCAGTTATAAAAACCGGGCGATTACAGCGTAAAACAGGCCAGTTTTTTTTTCTCTGACGATAAAAGCGCCTTGTTGTCCGAGAAACTCCGCGGGACTCGTTCCCCTAGCGCCCGCCTAATAAGCGACTGCGCAAAGCGGCTACAAAATACAGAGTATAAATGTGCCAATAATGCACACCAGCCAACGTTTATCGCAATAGACTCTCGGATAAGTATACCATCGTATCGAATATTGCGATATCCTTATTCTTGAGACCCAGGGACGCGAGATGAATTGTCGAATCTTTTGGAACATCATTTTCTACAGTCGGTATTTCAACCTACTGCGGTATGCGACGGTCCCGGGTTCGTTTCGCGGCGCGGGATTTCGTTTATTTTATGCCGGGGTAGTGGTGAAAATGTGGTGAATGCAGTGAAATATAGCGCCTTAGCAACACGAGGGAATTTAAAATAAAATATAAAAAATCGGTTTTGTTTTCAAATGCAATTTATTTCGTTGTGCTGCCCGATGATGTCCATATTTTGCAGATCGACGATATTTATTATTTTTTGCGTTTCTGATTTGATTTGGGGTTTGCTTGATTGCAAAGCTCGTGATGGCTTGAGTGCAGACAATATGCCATAATTAGAATGACATCGAGACGGTGTAATTCACCTTATTGCACCAATCATTAATAGCGATTAGAACGTATGAAAAGCTCCTCTTAAAAGCTTTTCAACATTGCACCTATTTTACAAGGCAGTGGATGGATATAGGCAAACAACGTGCACTTATACCACATTTTATGTGCACTTAAGAATAAAAATGTCAAATATTTTGTCTCAAATATAATTACAAATGTATTTTGTCTCTTAAAATATTTTTTAAATCCTAAAAAAAAAATTGCGCGGTAAATAGAATTATTAAATTACTTTAAATTTCGGCCAGGTCGTCTCAGGAGGTTGTTATGAACCAGCACGAATATCGTATTCACGATGCACTTTTTTTTTACCATAGTAGCGCCCGCATTTAAAATGAATATAAATGATGCAGCATTACCGCGTTATCAGCCGAATATCTCTTTACAAAAATCACGCTACTCCCGTTCGCGATCAAGAAACGTTAATAGCATTTCGCTCATATAAAAAAGTGACAAAAAAATGTAATGTCGACTTATTTTTCTATGAACAAATTGAATTAAGGTAGATTCACTTCAATGATATGCCATCAAGGTTATGCATAGCCGGAATCATGGGATTACCACGAGAAAGTAGACTTGAGTTTTGGGTTAACGCATTTTTTATCAATTGTTTTTGAATTTGTCTGGTAATATGGCGACAGTTATTTGTTATTAAATGAGTTCGAAAATCGCGTTAAATAATTAAATGACTGCCGCACCGAACTCTCTTTAAATTGAAGGAACGAGGAACGTCTTCGTTTCTTTTATAACGGAAGAACGAGGAACGTCATCGGTCCTTTCTGTATGGAGGAACGAAGAACGGGAACGTCTTCGTTCCTTTTCTGTTGTGGAGGAACGAGGAACGAGGAACGTCATTGGTCCTTTCTTTATGGAGGAAAGAGGAACGGGAACGAGTTCCTTTTCAATAGGAACGCACTTAACACTGACGACGGGTCTGTACCGGAAATTTTCAAACCTAAAAATCCGATCCACTCGTGTCGCATCGAGAATCAGTCGGACGAATATAACATTTATAATCCGATAATGCCATGGCCATAACTCCCGTTACGAGTACAACGAAACAACAACGCCCTCTATATTCCGAAAAAATAAAAAAAAGAACGACGAACGCGTGTTGTTCGAATCCGTGCGCCTGTCTGGCTAGCCACAAACATGGTATTCTCGTTAACGTCGAATGATTAATGACCAGAATTGCGCCGCGCCAATCTGGGTGTAGGTCGTGTTACATCTACCCTTGTTTTTTTTATTTCGTAGAACATTGTAGATCGTGAATTCGATTCCCCGGTAAGCTGTCGTTTTTAAAAAGTATTTATGCGGGTGGGAATATAAATAGGCGTGCCTTCTTTGTTCGGCGTAGCAGCGGTTCTCAACCTTTTTCCCCCGAATCTACGGACTCCATTTGAAGGTATCAGAGAGGTATTGTGTGGCTTAGTGGATAGCGTGATTGCCGGATATGTCCGTGATCGCGGGTTCGATTCCCGGCCGTGACCAACGGGGATTTTTCGGGCTAGATAAATCTAAGCGACACGAGGGGTACAATAACCTCCCGTAGTGCTATTCACTACAGTGATCCGGAATAATAAATAATAAAAAATTGGAAAAATTAACGGACTTTTTCTTGCGTGGTGGGGATTGTATTTGCTACATTAAGTTCAACAATTTAGTGTTCAAACATATCTGCAGAAAAATTTGTCCACCTTTATTATTTTTTCCTGTGACAATTATTATCCACTTTAAACTCGATTTGCCAAACTCGCAAATAATTTTCACGGTAGTTTCTTTAGTACGCATTTTCATCCGAATACGAACATTTTTAAGCTGCGTCAAAGCATTTCTAGCACTAGTTATGTGATGGGCAATCATGACAACTATTTTGCTTTATAGCATAGAATGAAAAAATTACTCATTTTGACCGAACCTTTACGATGACGCCGCCATTAAATGGGGCGCGTTTATACTTCGAATTTCCAGAGAACGATGAAGATACCTCGCGAGCCGCAGACACATATAATTCATTCGGATTTATCGCTTGGGCATGACACTAAATCCCCAACTCTTTTTCTCGCGGTTGACCGAACTTGTAATCCCATCTCAGACCGAAGTACACATATTTTTTCTGACGTATTATATACAGCATGTGGTTTCGAATAGGAGTAGAAACGCACGAACGTTGTGCTTCTAAACAATTTAGCCATAAACCCTATCGTAATATAAAATATTTTGGTTAACGCAGCCCGACCTTGATTCGCATCACTTGTGTATAACAATTCAGTGGCAAGACCAAAGAAGTAAAAGATGTAGAAGCGGTAGATAGATGTAGAAGTGTAGAAGTCGCAATAGGTCGCCATAAGCCCTTCTGAGCAAATCGCCATTGTTGGTGACAATGCAAAAACAACTAACAACCGAATTATCAAATTGACGTGAAAGATAAACGAAACTTGCGACCAAAAATTATGATGCGAAATGGCAATTTCGAACAAACAAATTACGAATACTGTGTTGCATTATTTGGTTGGTAGCCATATGATTATTATTTAAATTGTGCATCTCGGCATTTTAGCGTCACTGTAAATAATTACTTTGATCAATATGACGTTATTAAGCTATCGTGAGTTGTGAGTTGAACAATATTTGAACAAAGGATTTGTCAATTAATTTCTAAAATTACTGGATTAGATTATGTGGTAGCGTTATATGTCATATGTCTATTTTCATGTTAATTTTAACGGCAATGTAATTAGCGTTTTTTATATCTGAGCGTACAACTTCTCGTGTAAAAGATATAATTGTTTGGTGGTCGACATAGGGGCGGGAGTGTCATTGCTCGCCCAGGGATAACATGCGGTGTACATGAGTCATCGTGTGAAATGGATATCGCGACTGTCTGCCCACATAACAGGGAGGTCTGATGTATCACGCGCGACTGCAAGCATTATGCGCTAAACTTTTGGGATCAGTGTGTTACCAGTCACAGTATATATGACATTTATATTCGTCATTCCTTTTTTTTTGGGGGGGGCGCTATTTTTTATAGCGGGAGCGCAGCCATGGTCGGGTTAGAAATGAAAAATGGGCCTGGCGAGTGCGGGTGTCTGGGTGTAAATTGTGTTAATGTTTACTCAACTGATTTTCAATTTTGCCGAGTCGCACCACCCCCGGTGTTTCGCTGTTGCATCCAGTTGGGCACATTTAAGGTACATGTAGTTCAATATTGAGGTGCCGTGTGGCTAGACCCGCGGAATTGTTCTAGCTAGAAAACTTCGTAACCACTCAAATCTTATCGTGAATATTTTATTGATTGACCATTGATAATAGGTTTGTAACGCGAATCCGTTTTTTTTTGTTTTTTTATTAGTGGCGAAATTTCCTTTGCTCAAAATCACACGAGATTCTGTGCCCTTCGTGTTTCTTAGGTAATATGTGAAGGACACATTTTCACCAGTACTCCAGGTTCGACTAAACGAGAGCCTGCGCCGGGAATCGAACCCTGGACCACCCGCTCAGCAGTCTTTAGCCCCATACCCACTGAGCTAGACGAATCGTATAATTTACGTAACGTACGTTGTAAGAATAGTGTTGCAGCGGTCTACTGGCGTCATTGGTTTCCCATAACGCGTTTGCTTCCTACCCTCTATTGAACCGAAACAAACGTAACGGGGAATAGTGCGCCGCGGGAGAGAAAGAGAGAGACAGCGAGCAAATAGACAAATGTCGGGTGCAGAAAACAATAGAGCCGGCAATTTAATATTCGGAATGCTAATTTAATATTAATATTGGCTGCCACCACTTTTCCCCCATTCGCCGCTCCTTTTCTATTAGAATAATCAATTTTTATTTTATTGTTATCGCTCCGTTGCCAACCGCCCAAAAAACAAATAACCAAGATTGCCAGCGAGTACGTCATCTGCGATTCGTCATACAGACGCGGTGTTTTGTAAATTAAATGCGCGTTTCGGCGTTTGCTCGATAAGGGGGGCTCGTTCATCCAACTGCTCGTGACTGTCGCAGCGGACCGGTGTCTATGACGGACGCCATAACCGCGGCGACAGAACTGTCGTATTGTAACGAACACGCTTGTTCATTCTAGCAGTTCTGTGAAACAGCTTCCGTTCTGTGTTCGACAGTTCTGTAACTAAACAAATGTAATTTCGTCTGTGAATTTCATTTACCGGCGAATACCCTTCGTATTGCTTGAGCAGTATGTGAAGGTCACATTTATACCAGTAGTCCAGAATAGAATACTCTCTAAACGAGAACCTGCACCGGGAAGCGAACCAGGGACCACCCGCTCAGCAGTCTGTTGCCATTCCCGACTGAGCTTTAATTAATGATGTGTAATACTTGCGAATACAAATGTGACGTTAAAAATAATTTCTAAAAAAAAACGAAATTGTGAATGAGTGATTGTTGAGACAATATAACCCTTCAGTTACCGGAACAAAACACGAAACATATGTGTTTAACCGTTACGTCATTCACAGAATGTTTGGCGAGCGCATTCCTGTGGGGCTGATTATTCCTTTATTCGATTGTACTGGTATGATTAATTTATTTATTGTGTAATTACCTTTTCTGTGCGGGGAACATTATATACGATATATACGCAAAGCAAAGGGAAGAGACCGAATATGTAAGCATTTTTGACACCTATTTGAAAGCGTCCCATAAATGTTAAGGCTTCCGAAAATTTGACGACTTTCTCATTCAATAATTCACAATTCTATTATAATAATTTTCAATTTATGAAACACTGTTGTCGTTGTACCGGTTTACCAAAAACCATAAACCAATATATAAACTCATATTTTTTTTTTCTTCTCAAATTGAAATAATGTCGAGCTTTCTTCAATTATAAAAATAGTAACTGTTCAAATTTTCCTTTTCCTCTAATACTCCAATATCCAACCTATTGACGCCTAAATTATTTTAAGGATGACAAACACATAAATTTTAAAATAATCTTAAAATTGTCATAAACTTCAAACCAGTTATCCCTGTCGCGTACAACTTGGTTCAAACCCTAAGCATTTTCAAAAAGTCCGCAAAATCGAACAATTTCTGAGGCGGCCGAACCTGCATCGATTTGCCGTGATACTGTAGCCCGTGAGCTTCCATATCGATCGATTCGCGCCCCTTAATTAAAATATCGTATCGTATTCTTTAGGATATTCGTCCGCTCCAAGGCTAAGCTTTCGCTGCCATTGTGTAAAAACCGCAAATGCGCTCGTCCGCATTTGGCTGGTCGCACAATGCGACGATAGAGCAACAGTTTTGTGGCGTGCATTATTCATGAGCAGAGTGCGATTATAATTCAGAGTGTAATATATCGTCGCTTGCACAAGAATTGTGTGACAATGGGTTGTTCTGGTTATGAACTCAGCTAGGGAAATTGAAATACTGGTTTACAATGCGTGCCCGAGATATTAGCATTTTTAAAAGCATGATTAGAAGAAATTGTTGGTTGCTTTCGAAATTGCGCACTTTTCGAAATTGCTAAAATTTGGGATTAAATATTGAGCATTTTTCTAAATTGCGCACTTATCGAAATTGCTTTAGTCTGAAATTAAATATGAAACAATTTTAGAAGTTTTAGAGAATATTGAATTTTTAAAACTATATAATTTTGAAAATAAAGTATTCCAGAAATTTTCTTTCCATTTTTAGTTTACGAACGTACAGGACAATTGGAAATAAAATTACAAAGAATATTCAGACTTCGAAATTAAGTGAAATTTGAAATATTCTTGAATGTTTTGTTTAAGAGGCTGGTAGGGCCTCTTGACATTTCGATCGGCGATAAAGCCCATTAAAAGCGTTTGTGCGAATTCAAGAATCAAAATTTCAGAATGTCTCACTTTACTACTTTTGGTTAGCCGATTAAAATCTATAAATAATTTATCCTGATCTACTTCTGTTCTTTAAACTTAAGATATGCAGTCTACTGAGCGGGTGGTCCCGGGTTCGATTCCCGGCGCAGGCTTTCGTTTATTCGGCCCTGTGGTACTGGAATGTGCCTCTCACACATTGCCACAGCAACACGAGTAAAATAACTTCCTGTAGTGCTTCAGTGTAGTTCACTTCAGTGATTTAAGAAATAAAAAGATTGGTCGAAAGTGCAGCAAGTTTAAAGTATTTTTTATATTATTTATTTACCAATGTTTGGAATGATTGACGCTTTATATTAGATATAAATAAATTAAGTTGAATTCGTTAATATTTTCTTGAAAACAAATTGCATTAATAAACAAGAATTTAAAGAAAATCATGGAAGACTACAGTATTTGACTTTTAATGCATAATTCTAGCTAGTATATCAGCTGCGTTAGCGAAACTAGAAGGTTTGTTATGCGGTACAGCATCAGGGGGAGCTTTTGCTTAGCATTGCCGTTTACGGCAAACGGAGCTAATGAATATGCTATGCGGTACAGCATCAGGGTAATATTCGTTTTAACATGAGCTTCAATGACAATATCGTCCTCAGGGTTCGGGTTCAGTGGGTCTGAAATTCAAATCCCCAATCGGGGAAAGCACTCACCGTTGTAGCGGATCCCCATGAGGAATCCCTGACCGGGCGAAAGATGCGGATGGCTGACCTCCAGCCGCATCCGGTCATCACCGACCACCTCCGCCGGCGAAGCGGTTCCGCCGTCGGCCAAATCGGCCGGGCCGAACGGGCAGCGAGGCGGCGGAGAGCCCGTGGGGACCGCGGAGGCCTCTGCTTGTCGGCGATTGGTGGCCTGTTCGACGGCATCGACGATTTCAGTCGACGTCCAGTCGTCGTCGGCGTCGTGCCGGCGTTTCGAGGCGAGAACGGCGGCGCTGTCGGCTGCGTACGGGATCAAAATCGCCGCCAAGAGCAGAAGCACGGTTGTCGTAGCGTGACCGGGAAAAATACTGGGTATCGTCATGCCGCGTCTGGTCGCTCCCGACGCGGCATCGAACTCGCCCGGCTTGAGCGAATTCATTTTTAGGATTTCTTGAGAGTCTTTCTCACGGTAAAGCGTCTTGGCGAATCAACAAGTTTTTCGCGAGGGTTCGGGTCGGTATCCCGCGGACCAACTCGTTTGTTCCGAAGGATTGCTCATGATGTTTCCAATTGATCGGGGTTCGAATCCCAGCAGTAACTTTTCTGTTGTATTTTTTGTGATTTTTTTCACCATCCAGCGATTTTTTGTTTATTTAATTCACGCTACAAATTACTTCAGTTTAAAAAAAAAAATATTTCCTAATTTGTTATTTAAATGCAGGTGAATTGTATATAGCATAATATTGCGATAATCATGATTGTCAAGAGTTCGATTATTTATAAAAGCATTTTGCATGTTACATCTTGATTGTCGAATTTCGTTGTTGTGAAGAAATTGAAGCCGCGTGTGTTTCATACCCGGAATTTAACCCGATTCGAGTAACTTTGTCGGTAGAAGAAAAGCCTGGACCTTTCTTTGGTGCGTCATGCTGACGGTCGAATTTTTGGATCCGGGTATCCCTTGACTCGCACATGGGTGGGGAATGTGGACACAAACGAATGTCGATTATTATTCACAGTTAGTACGACGTTATCAGTAGAAAGTCACGACGAAGTGAACAGCCGCACGAAATCTAAATTGCCCTGTTAAGTTGTGCTTTAAACTTTTCCTGCCGACATTTTTTTTTCTGGGTGTCTATTGTTGATTACGAGAGTAGATGCGCGAGAATTCGCATTGGTGCGTAGTAGAAAAAATGCTCGAGAGAAAAAAATTGTCACAACATTAAACACTGAGATATTGTAGATTGGGAGAGAAACTGGTTAAGAAAAAATTACGACAGCTAAAACACGAAATGATCAGTAGGTATAGTAGTTGAGAATATGAGAATAAATGTTCGCCGTTATTGCAAAAACAAAAACCGGCATGAAGTCGAGAAGAAAAATCGACGCTTTTCTCGATTGAGATAGACGAGTTGGCGAATTGAACGATTAAACCGTAAAAAGGGGCGCGTTTAATTATGCACTGCTTCTTTGCCGATGAGTGTATGCCTGATGATAATATTGTAGGTACGTCACCGTTAGGTAATTGTACAATTGATCCAGCCTCAGTCATTTACTTACTTGCATCGTTGGTTTTCGTTCGCGATCGAAAATACCAGGAAACGACAAAGTACGAACACTTATGACGAAGAAATCGAACGGTAGAAAAATTACACTTAGAAACTGGTAGGAACGATTGAGAGAAGGTAAGTGTAGATTAAGAAATTGAAGAAAATTACAGAGAAATTGTAGATGTGTTTGCACCATAGGCGAATATCTATCTATCTAAACGTTATACAATGGCAGTAATAGCTGCTCGCGGGAATGATATCGAAAGAAAAGTGTACTTTCGTATTCGTTTATCGCTGGCACGTTTTGTCGCCGTTTCCAATGGCAACGCGACAGTCCGGGGTTCGTTCGTTTCTCCGAGATGGTGTACGTTGGTGGTGCGGCGGTGGAGGCCCGGGAAACCGCGGCGTTACGATGCCGTCATTCGAGCGCGGAATCGCCGCCTGCCGTTTTTCTGGTTGAGGGGAGAAACAGGGCGACGCGCAATCAACTGCGCCTCCCGCTCGTCGGTGTCAACTGAAGCACGTGAGCTGGGGCGATCGTCGACGCGCCCCTGCTTCAGCAACGGTGTCGCCACCTAGGTGCAACCACCGGTAGTCTGCGCTAGTTGGTGGTTGGTTTTGTATCGACCGCTTGCGCTTTGTTGCGGGCTGCTTGTACTGTACATCGAATGGATTTTTCCAAGATACATGTGTATGTACATACTTGGTTCAAAAAGTAAATAAGAATGGTGACATGAAACAAATTCTAGAAAATTAGTATCGGCAGCATCAGTGAAGCCGCCGCTTCACTGATGCAGATGACGTTATTAAAAATTCGCAACTGGCTTTGAAAGACGTTGCTCGTAATGGCTTTAAAAAATGTTTTGACCAGTTGTATCGACGTTGGCAGACATGTGTAAACTGCAGAAGGACAGTATTTTGAAGATAATAGTGCTTAAACCCACATTTGTGTAGGTATTTTTTTTATATGGCTTCAGTCTCATAACTTTTTGATCCTAGGAGTATATATATATATATATATGTATAAGTATATTTTGGGTTCGAATTTAATGTCTCCTGATCAGATGAAGCACTCATACTAAAAATAAATGACACCAAATTTAATGTGTCACGAGTAGTGCTGCCAACTCACCACTTCCTCTTTGACTGCAGCCATTGTAAAAGTCCTCGTCTGAATCTGCTGGGCTGTCTGAGTCAATGGTTGTATAACTATACTCTATAAGCAGAAGTAAAGAGAATAAGCACTTTAATAGCAGCAAGATTAAAAGTCGGCATAAAATAAAAAAGGGGTTCAAACTGAAACAAACAGTTTCCCAGACCAAACCTCAAAAACCTTTTATAAAATAAGAGTTTTAAAGCTTCTGAAACTACTGAAAAACATTGAGAAAAAAAAAAGACATAGGGCAAGCTAAAATTTAAAAATTGCATGTTGCACCAAAAACAACAAGATCAGGGTGAATTCTCTTTTTATTGCAAATACCATATCGAAAAGCTTAAAAGAGGGTGAGCAGTGCAAATTATTTTTAACAGGTAGAGGGGAGTAAAGTGTGTGCAGTGTAAGTTTATAAAATGCATTGCAAGTGAAAATGAATGAGCAGCACAATTTTTTAAAGTTATAAATTAAAATGCTAAAAAGAAAATGGTAAGAGTGGCATAGCAAATTTTTTAGTATAAAGTGTAAAAAGAAATTCACAAAAATAACAATTTCTATATTCCTTTATATTTTAACAAATTTCCTTGAAAATAATTAATTTCCCCAACTTCCCCTACTAAGACTCATTCCCTGATCTTCCAAGTGGGTAATGTATCCTAAAAAAGATGCAATATGAGAGGTTTTTTCATTAGAGGCAACAGCACTAAAAAGTTTGGTTGTCAGTTTATCAGTAGTCAGCCCAATATCAGCCCTTCCAAACATGCTAATCTTTCGACAATTACCAGAATTGGAACAGTAACAAAATAAATCATGCTCAATTTGAGAAGTGAAAAACAATAACTAGCAAGGCAACTCACCTGTGGCAGAAGAATATGGTCTTTCATGAAGATGTTTGCTACCTTCATGATAAAAAGGTTTCCGATCCTCACCATTGTCGTCTTCATTCTCAAAGTCAGCTTCCTGGGCTTCCTCGACATTGTCCTCCTCATGCTCGATGTCAGCTTCCTGGTCCTCCTCATGCTCGAAGTCAGCTTCCTGGTCCTCCTCATGCTCGAAGTCAGCTTCCTGGTCCTCCTCATGCTCGGAGTCAGCTTCTTCACCATGACTATCTTCATGCTCAACATCAATTTTCTGGTCCTCATCGATGTGACAGTCTTCATCGCTGCCATCATCTTCAGCACTGTCATCATCTTCAGCACTGTCATCATCTTCAGCACTGTCATCACTTTCAACACTGTCACCATCTTCAGCACTGTCCCCATCTTCAGAGCTACTATCAGTGCTCTCTTGGTCTTCACACTTGCCATCAAAATCCGGCTCTCCCTCACGGTCAGTGTCCTATATCCAAATAATAAATTGATTTAGTCAATCTAGGTATCCAGAGTTAGGTGCTAAAATTTCATAAAAAAACACACATGAAGATGGGGAAACTAAGATTCTTGATTGAAAGACTTGGCAAACAAGCAATGAAAAAACACAATTGGCAGGAAAACAACCCATTCTATTCTTAACAAATCAACTCCATAACTCCTTAAAATACATCCAACATTTTACCAACTACCTGCATCATCTAAGGCAAGACAATTTAGGCCAAAATATCACATTCCAATTTAAAAACCTTGGTACTCCATATGGGACCTCAATCTGCTTCATGGTTCATTTATCTTTATCCTTTATATTGAGGGTAGGAGGGGGGAGAGAGAGACCATCACCCAATCAAATGAAGCAGTCCACAAAAAACATACCGATGGTGTTGGCAATGGTGTCAATGATGATGCTTTCTCACACAGTGGAGGAAGTGTGAGCTGGTGCACCTGCGTACCATCCACCAGGTAGAACTTTGGTAGCTCACTAGTATCAATGCCATATGAGGGCTTTGGCGGCGGCACCACTTCAATGAGGCACCAGACACGGTGGCCAAAAAGCACATTCTTGTGTGTAAAATGCCAGTGGCTTTCATAGTGGCCGGTCTGGTTTGGTGCACTATATATTACGCTCACTGAGCCTGTTGCGCCCGGGGCCAGTGGATCCACAGCAACAAGTGTCTCTTTAGGATTAAATCCCTTACTGCCCCACATAAACTTCAGCTGCAAAGAGCGGACAAACATATTGGGGGAGAGGGGAGGAAATGCCATGAGTCCCAACGAATTGTAAGGTAGAAGCAACCACAACATGTCATTTCTGCTCTGACAATTACTACGAATTCTGAAAAACACGCACAGCATTGTGATTTAAAAAAAAAAATTACATCCAACAGGTTATGAAAGAGGGCAGTGCACAGAGATTAAAAAAAAAAAATGTAATACCAAGAGGTAAGAAAAGCGCACACAAAGCAAAGCTATTTTTAAAATTCGATTTTGTTCAGACGAAAAGAAAAATAGTGCTCCTAACAAAAATTTTAAAAATGCAACACGGTAATGAAAACGTGTCTGCAGCACCACAATTTAAAAAAGAAACTTTATTTTAAATTGTAAACTAATTTTTAAAAAAGCACATGTCCACAGAGAAATTTACAAAAATAAAAAAATTTAATTTGGTCCAGAATTTTCCCAACTTTTACTGATGCAAGTACATAAGAAAACATCACAGCCTTCATGAATGCGTACAGTCAATGTAAAATGCTAGCAATCTCGCCAAATAACAATGTGCCAACTCACCTTTGTGTCGCCATCCCAAGGTGACAAACCGGTGTTCACAACTCGCCAGGTCTTGATGAACGTGTCACCTGGCGAAAATTGGGCAGAGTCGGGAACTGTCTCGTCGTAAAGAAATTCCGCATCAAGGACAGCCTTCAGGTCCTCACGGTCCTTTCTGAAAATTGACCATCCACCAAACCAGTGAGCAAGATTCCAATAAAAGTAAAAACGAAACAATACCCTAGATTTGCAATTGTTGAAACGCCAACAAAATTTTGCCAAGAACAAAGTGTTTCTTGGGAACAAATGTACGCTTCCAATCAAAAATAATGACTACTAATGGAATTAGAGGGCAGGCAGAGTTTGGAAGTCTCTGTATAATTCGGTTATGAACACGTCACTCGGCATAATTGTTTCGGATTTTTTTTTTTTTTATTTCTGTACCAGTAAACTTTCACCAGAAAACCAGGATTGAGATTTGACAAAGTATGTGGATATGCAGTAGATAAACATCCGGCAAAGTGATTCTGCGTACTATGTAATGTCTATGTAAAAAGAAGAATGTAAATACAGGGTGGCTGATAAAAACATCTCACAAAGTTCCTAACATATGAAATCACTTCACAGTAGATTACCGTGAAACTGCTACTGATGTTTATCGAGGATTATTACTTGTTACTCATT
>JAUJYS010002944.1:0-13850 GCA_033995665.1 Melogona broelemanni | reverse complement strand
CTTCCCTTCCCTGCCCCTCACAATCTCCATAGAGATTAAGGGTGCAGTAATCCTGTAGTGCATTAGGCGCTACGGTGTTTAAAAAAAATAATAATCTTTAGAGAAAAATAAAATCTTATACTTCAGTATTCTGACGCCAGTGATGCGTTGATCGAATGAAATAGATTTCTGCTCCAGTGATGTCGAGCGTTGACGGGACAAGCTATAGTTGACAACATTTCTTTGGCATTGAGTGGACGCACCGAGGAGAGGAGGGTGATGTATACGTCGGAGCAACCTGTACTTTGTTGGACCAGCGATGCGTGCATTATAGTTAAGCTTCGCGGCTCGGCATTGGCGATATCGCCATAAACTCGACCAAAAAGCCTTTCGGTTATTGTAACCGTACGTATGCCCGGCACTCTCTGAGTTAAGTCATGCACAACCGTGTGCAGCTTGTTGTGTGCCAAATCCCCAAGCACGCGAAATATTGTCCATTCACTCGAGTCACTTCGGCTGCACTTGATTTATAGTTGAACGTACTTGCGATAATCTAAAACTTTTAACTGAGACGTCGCTTTCATTGAAATATTTAGTGTGGTTTTTAGATTATTACACGTTCTTACCAGTGTTAAAATCTTAACTTAATAATAAAACACAGATTATACGAGATATTTGTTTAATTACAGGGTGAGTACAAAAAGAAAACAACCGCCTAGAAAATTTGTTGCATTTTCTTTAATATTTATTCAATTTGTTTGAATATTTTTAAACAAATTGAGTGAAAATATACTAGCATTTTGGCTATTTCATTTTGTTTCGATAAAAAAAATTTGCTTTCACAAATTCTCGAATTTGCGCGCAATTATTCTCGCGCGTTCATTTTTGCTGAATCTTTTTTTCATGCACCCGATAAAATGCCAAATCATATTTGTTGCTTTCATATGCTGAGACTAAGGCGATATATTAATCAATGAAACAATAAAATTTGTTTCAGGTTCAGGGTATATATACAAGCGCATCAGTTATTTCGAACATTACAGAAATGCAACCTTGTTTGCTGAACCTTGTTAATTGCATTGTTCTTTATATTTATTTAAGCATTTCAGACGACAATCTTGTTTTATTATCCTGAGAACTAATTATTGTTAAATTCCTAATGTGTTTGTTCTAAATATTAAATTTTTCGTTTTGAATAATATGATTGCAATTGATGTTCTTTGCTTTGCACTAGAACTTGCTGTTCCGCACGTTATTGGTGCGTAAGTTACCAAACGGCGCGCGCGACTTTCAGCGTGCATGAAAGCAAAAGGAAACATTAATTTTTAAGTTCAAATAGCCAAAATGCTAGTATATTATTAGTCTAAATGTTTTTTTTTTCATACGAATTGATTAATTATTTAATGAAAATATAACAAAATTTCAAGGTGGTTTTTTTTTGTACTCACCCTGTATATTATAATTTAACTGTTAATATCGAACATACAGCAAACTACATGTAAATTTACATGCCTGTATAGGTATTTCAAAATTACGACACAAATTCAATTTCCAATTACTTCTGCAGCATCTGCAGCAGAGTGATTTTAATTATAAAAACTTATTCGTCAATAATAATAGATTAAACGTCAAAAATCATATTATCTTGTACATAACTGGAAGTAAAATACTCGCTCTAATAATAAATCCAATGGCAAAGACGTTCTCGAGTCCGTGAAGCTCGCTGATTTACGCCTAATGCGGGTGAATGCACTCAAAGGAGGAGTTGACGATAAACAATTAGCATAATCTAGATGTCCGCGTCAGGCTGCGTGGATGTGATTTATATTTTCCGTAACAGTTTAATGGTGGTTGATAGGAGAGCTGGACGTTGCCCGATATACCTCTCTCGTCTCCCGCCAGCTCTTCCGGTGTTGTTCTCTCCCTCCCCATCGACCCTATAAATCACCCCGCGCTATCGGACGCAGAAATATCCCGTGTGAAATTACGTCTTCATTTGCGTCATTTCTGTATTAGCCAACCCATTGAAGCGTGATTAAACTTTATGCAAAAAAAGTCAATTAATTTAGTGGTGTAACGCCATGAATGAGAAAATATTATTGTTATTAATAAAAATAAATTTATAAGTTTTTTTGTTATTTGAAACGCCGATATGAAACAGCAAATAAGCAAAAGTGTTAAAAAAAAATTAAAATTCAAGTATCGGTACAGGAACAATTATCAATTTTGGGCTTTTAGAGATCACTTTATGTTATTTCAATTTAAATGATAAAATATTCGATTTAAATGACGAAAACATCGATTTAAGGTTAATATTGTTAAGTGCAGAACAGAAAATTTATATTCCCTTAAATAATAATAATTTGGGTTTTGCCACAAATTCCAAAGTAAACTTTCTAGATAAAAATTATTTTTAAAAAAGTGTGTTTGTTAATTGTATACAATGCGCCAAAAAACAGAAGGCAAAATAAGTAAAGTAAATTATAAAAAACAATTCCTTCAACGTACTCTACAAATCGGAAAGCCAATTTCACCGATCTTCACGTCCCGCCATGAAGGAAGAACTCCTCTAACACAAGATATTTTTTTATATATTTCACTTATTTTTTATGTTGCATTTTACTACACCTTGCACCACCTTCATCGGCACACTATTTACGAAAAAAAACCCGGCCGCACCTCATCCTTCAAGTACATCGCGGCCACCCCTTCCTCTTGGCCTTTTATGTTCTCACTTGAACTCACCCAAACAGTGTATTGTTGTGCATCTGACTCGGAACCTGCGTCCGTTTCCGGTCGGTCGGTCGTTCGGGCGCCAACCGCGCCGCCACCACCACCACCACCACCACCACCACCACCACCACCACCACCATCACCAACCGCCTACCTTCCTCGCCGCTCATCTCGTTCGCTCAAGGAGTCCACGCGGACGAGCGAGTGCAGATGGTTCACGGGCACGCGGTTTCCTGCGCCCGAGGATGTTCTGCACTCGATTTTGCGTCTCGTTTCCGGTGGCTCTCCCATTGCCCCCTCCGCTCTATTCAAACGGCTAGATATTGAAGGTAGGCACGCAATTTCTTCGGAAACACCGTAGGGGGACGAGGTGTGTGAAGCCTCGCCGAATCCAAGCATCACTCAAACTTTAAATAAACAATGCGAGTAAAAATATGTTCCGTTAAGATTCGTCGTGCCAGCTACCTGTAGACTGTTGCGCCATCTAGTGAGCGTTCACCTGATCAATGGGTCCTGTGCAACAGATGTGACTTCCTCTACATTACAGTAGAATATGATTTACAGGTAGTTTTTAATGTTACCTTTAAACTGTCTGATCTAATATTAAAAAGTAGATTGTCACAAATGTGCTTAAAACAAGAAATGTTCTAAAGAAAAATATAAAATAATTTTTCATTTACGCAAAATTTACATATGTATAGTCGAGCAATATCATTTGAAATTTATTAGATTGTTTGTAAATTTGGTAAAACAGTTTAAAACTTTCAACTGTCGTAATGTCAAGCAATTTAAAGTAGTTAATGAAAATTATGTTTCCCTGGTATAACCAGCAGAAACATGGCCGTTTAGTTCAGTCAGTAATGCTTCCGACTACGGTGCGGACGGTCCCGTGTTCGATTCCCGACAGAGGCTCTCGTTTATTCGACGAGCCGCGGTACTGGTGTCACCCCTGAGCTTCCATTATGGAGTCCAGGGCTTAGGGATGGATCCTGTAGCCTGGCTATTCCAGCTGCCATTCCCCTTCCCTTTCCTATCCTGCCCCTCACATATCTCCATAGAGACATGAGGGTGCAGTAATCCTGTAGTGATTAGCACTACGGCGATTTAAAAAAAAAACACAATTAACGTAAACAAAACTGGTAGCAGTTATTATTTAAGATTCCACAATCAGTGTCAGATACCGATTCGGGTTATCTTACCTGTTGTTTCATTTAGTTTGCCCGTTTGTTTGTGTTCGAATAAATTTTGTCTATAACATGTGCACCCTTCATATTCGACAATTGAATGCCTGCTAATGGTACATACAAGAGGATGATCTGAAATGGATTCATAAAAAATGAGCCTTTAAAATGTGAATTATTTTATCGAGTTCTTACTGTTTGACAAGACAGAAACCGTGCTCGTGCTTCGCTGGTCATTGCACCAAAGTTTAGTGAGGCAGTATTCGTACATGCAGACAGATTAAGATGGCTTCAAAACGCGGCTTAATTCATGCGCTCGATTTTTTTGCCAGTCCGAACGATTAAATACGCGCCGAACAACAATAGGCAAACTGTTACGCCCACCCACTGAAGATCAACAAATTGCTCGAAGGTGTTTTTTTTTTTTAATTTTCAAGAGCGAAGCGACGCTTTAATAGTTTTGTATACAATGGCACAACTATAATGGCGATGAGGAAGTGGTTAAGGAACGTGTTCCTCCAACTAGTTGACCCGTTTTAATTTATCGAAAAATTGCGAGATGATTTAGGCTAACGCAAAACAGGTAATGTTCTTGTACGAACTTCCGAAATGTTAACTTTCTAAGAAAACGTTCATGCGTTGTGATTTTTTCGAGTGATCATCCTGTTACTACTTTTAATTTTAATCGATAAAGTTTGAATCGCGAAAAGGTCGCTAGCGTGAAATTTATATGATTACCACAAATATAGTCACATCTAAATAGAGCTCGCATTGGGAGAGGGCTCAGCCCGCAGGTTGGCTTTCCAGTATAGCACACGAGCCGTGCTAGGTTGCTAACCTATGGATATTTCGGGTATGGTGGCTTGCAAGGCGTGAAAGTTTACCCCCCGTTCAGCGTCAAGAATGCACATGGCTGATTTGCTACATAGAGTTTTGCACTCATTTGTTATATGATCAACAAAATCCATATAGACGAATTGTGCGACTTTGTACGCACACAATTTACACTTTCGATCTAAAACAAATAATTTATTATGTCTCGATCACTAATTTGCAGCAAACTAAAAATAAATAAAATTAGACTTAGATATTGAGTTAAATGTTGTATAAAAAAGTTCAATTACATTTTAATTAGTTCAATATTTTATTAATTTTGTAGCCGATTAATTAGAAAAAATCGTCCTATACGTACATTATTTAACCTTAATAATTAATCAATTGATGCTCTCAGTCTGACACTGACACTCACTCATGACACTCACTGACAATTTGTTCATATTGGAGATTTGCTGATTTGTCATTCAAAATATTTTCTCCATTATTACTAAAATGGCAGCGTGTAAATTGCAAAGTATTTGTAAATAAAACATTAATCATGTTTAACTGATTGTTCCGATGAATTAAAAAATGATGTATTTATATATTTTAAAAAAGTATGACCGTCTCAAATTTCATTCATTATTATTTTTATGTAAACAATAACTTAATCAATAAGTAGGCATAAAATATGGTTTTGCCGTTGAAAATTGATTATACGCGTAACACGTAACCAACAAAAGGCTCATTTTCAATCATTATCGTTTTTTAGGACCATAGATTCAATGCCCGAATAATTGATGTGCTGTTGGCATAAAATACTCGCAGCACATATGTTTCAACACGTTTAAAACGATTTAACAAATGAATGGCTTTTTTCGGGAATGATCGCATGGAATTAAATTCATCGTTTGTATTATGGCAACAAAAAACTGATTGAAACGTAATCCCAAAACACACGAAACAATCTGTAAAATAAAATAAGGCGTAAAGTTACACGTAACCGAAACTTTGACATCTAAAACGAATGTATAACTTTCCATAAAGTTAATATTAGTAAGATACGAAGTTCTTTTTTCTTCTCACTTGAAAAAGAGACACCTTCCCCTCCCCCATAGAGTCTCGCGAAATGCCTTGACAAAAGTTATCAACAATATTGCATGCCCTCCTCGACAGTCGACATGAAATAGGGACGAAATTCCCGTCGTCCCATTATCTCAGTCAGCCGTGCGGAAATCATTGTAAACGGCATCGCATGTTACACCGTCATTATTTTCCTTTCTTTTCCTCAGCAGCACTGCTCACGCGGGGCGAGTCTCCCTCTCTCGCAGCTCTCTCGCCAGGTGTCGCCACCTTATGCAACGTAAAGTCAGGCAATAAATATAGGCTTATTACTTGATAGCAGAAAAAAATATTTTTACGCCATTGCAATATTTACCCCCTACCTGCTTCCACGTAGCATGAATGGCCTCGGGCTTCTCACGCACCAAACATGTCAATCTCGTAAGCTGGTTTTTCACATGTACGTTGTATTGCAGACTTCGCTGATGGGTTCACAACTTTCACCGAAATCGGCATTTTGTTCTTTGAATTGCAACCCTTTTCTGCCTGTTGTGTTAATGGTCCAGTTTTTTTAAAATCCTCTTAAGCTGTGAGTGACAGCTTCGGACAATTAAGTTTGAACGATTATCTTTTTTTTTTTAATTTTGATGCTCATTTACAGTATTGGGAAAAAATATAGTTTCTTGGTATAATTCGTGCGTCTGTTTTAATGAAATAGTCTCAATTTTATTCAATCTCGCTCGAATTTCTATGTTGATCACCTATTTCACCATTGCATCAGTTACTTTGAAATTTTAGTACCAAGCACATGCTGACAAAATTGTTACAAAATTGTAATTACTTATTATCTTAGCGCTTTGCAATTTTCAAGAAAGTTTAAATAAAGTTACACGTATGCAATATTTAAGTTCAAAATGAAATTAAACAAGTACAGGTATATCATTTTTTTTTATATTCATGTTAGACACTCATAAGCGGCTTGGAATACGGCTTCTTATATTCTTACACGACTTACTAGATCAGCCTAGCATTTCGACCATTCACGTTCGTCCAATAGAAAAAGGGATATTCTTTGGCCTACGACGTCGTCGTGTCTGCTTATATAATGACACTCTTGGCTATTGTACGTGACGCGTAGTGGCCTATAGGCCTACATTTATAAAATTGATATATGGGCCCCGGCCACCGCATATAGATGTTATTTGTCAGTGCATAGATGTGGGCTACATTCATTCGCTCCCTTCCCTTTCACTTCAGCTATCGACAGATACATGCACATAGATTCTTGATGAGAGTCATTCTTCGGGTTTGAATGGTGCCCAGTGTCACCAGGCTGCCTAGTCGGTGGACTGAGTTTCGCGTAAACGAATCAAGCAAGACAGTCTCAAATGGAATTGCAGTTAAAAAAATGGATTGTTCATTGGAGTATCCAGAATTGCGTCAGCAGCATTTCATCTCTCAAACATATAGCATCCAAATATTGCAACAATTAGAATCAGAACAAAGCGAAATATGCATTTGAAATATTTTGTAATTTTCGATCCCTAAATTACAATATTTTCCTATTTTGGTAAATGGGAAAATTCTTGGGGAATTTTTTTAAAATGTTGAACTTGCAATTTGACAGAGTCTCACATTTTATACCAGTAACCAAACCATATGATCTCACTATACACGTTGACGTCTACAGTAAATGAAATTTCATTTAGCATTTTATATAATTTAGTATTAACAAATTTTTAATTTTAGGCATTTTCATTTTTAAATATTGTCAGCATCATTCTCATAAAAAAATTACTCAACTTGAAACCAGATTGCGGGATGCATTTTCATGGCGTAATGCCGACCTCCGTATTCACCTATAGTCAATGCCACTGTTGTCAATAGCTGCACGCGTGTTCAACCAAGTGGTCAAGACCGCGGAAACACGACACATATTGATTTTGCAAGGAGTCCGCGCATTGGACCCCGCAGTGGCCGCGTCGCCACTGGAACGGCCCACCCTGCATTCAACCCGATTCCCCCATTGATGTGATTGAGTTTCAATGGTGGCACCGAAGCGACAATATTGCACGTGCACGGCGGCCAGCCACAAAAAGCCCACTCCAGAGAGAGCGCTTTCGGCTGAGCGCTCTCCACGCGGCAAAGCACTGAGTCCGCATACATTCGCTGCTGGCGGCAAATTTTTGGCGACGATCGAGAGCCAAGTCGACTTTATCCGCTTCATTAATCGCCAACGGAACCTCCACCCCTCCCCCTTCTTCCCACTATCGAGAGACCATCACTCCCCCTTATCCTCCGCCCCTACCACCCACACGTTTAGCTCCCAACGCGTGCCCCTTTCTTATAGTCAGGGTCGTATTCGCATATGTTATTTTCGCTAGATGGCGCTGCAATCATTTGAAATTTGGGTGACAACTTTGAACACTAATTTTTATTTAAATTTTTATTTTTATTTTTTTGTGCTGTTTTTAATTCAAATTTCACAACTGGTAATGGATATTGAAAGAAAATCAGATCCCATATAACCATTTAGGATATATCGGTAACTTCAGTTTACGACTATTCAAAACGCTGCTTAATTTGCAAACATCTTGCAATAATCATGGACATCGAAGTATTGCAAATGATTGTGGTTCGACGGTTATGAGTTCGATTCCCTGTGCTGGCTGTCTTTTATTCGATCCCGGGGCACTGAGGAAATTCAATTTTGCAACAAGATGAGACCGGGCAGAATCATCTATAGTGCTATTTCGATACAACAATTGCCAAAATAAAATCGCGAACATGTTTAGAATATTTAAATATTTTTTTGTGGACGACTTATACGACTATTGTGAACTTGCAACCTCGTCACCTACTTACTCGTAGAAAGAGCACTCGTTTCTAGCAACCCTCCCCAAAATTAAGTTGTACAGAATGGCGCTGTCAGCGTTATTGCAAACATCCCATAGGCCACCTTTTTAGGACGCTGAATGACATTTGGTGAACGTGAAAAACTCTCTCGATTGAAATGCGGCGCTCGCCGCTTTTATTCCCTGATTTCTGATGAGTTCAAATTGTGTTGCTCCCCGAGCGCGTGCGCGTCGCCAATGCCAACTGCATTTCCACACGAACGCGCTAATCCGATCAATGCGGAGCTCAAAAAAGAGAGTTCCCGAGATCTATATACTCGTACATGTATACGAGTACGTGTATATACAACTTTGCCTTATAATTTTGACGACAACATCTATACTTTCGTCCTACACTCCGAGTCGGATAGGCGAGTACGGTACCAAGTGCGCAATTTTGCCAAATGTCTGATTTGCAAATAAATGCAGTTTCGTTCATCGCTTGGCTTTCATTTTACTCAGTCGCAATTTTTATTTTCCTATTTTTTTTAAAAATAATTTGCACATTATTTATAGTGGTTGAGCATTTAATTTTTCACCATTAAAGACACCAATAAGATGCCAGTAATTAACGTTAAAATATAATTTAATAATTAATAATTTAATTATTATTAAAGTTTTTAATATCATTTTAATAAAATTAATGTAATAATCCTGGTTTATCGTAACAAAATAATTCTATTTTCCATTTAGTCTAATTGTATTTAAAGAAAATTTTCTACTTAATAATTTACATTAAGTGAATTGAGAAAAAAGTATGTGTAAACTTAACACTCGCACATTTACCGCATAAATGCCGCAAACGCTATGTATTTTGTGATAATACTCTGTAATGAATATGTTTCACTTTCACTGTTGACAAAACGTTTCAATGACTCCACATGCAAACCAATTAGCGCGGTTAAATTGTTGCCTACCAAACCTTCTCGCCAAACCTGGGCAGTCGTGATAATTCGAAATAATTCATCGCTACGTCGCCTTTCTTTTCAAATGAAACAGTAATTGCAATGACCGCCAACTGTAAACGCAGGCGCATGTATACATACATGACACTGTCGTACGTGAAGCTGCAAAAATGATACACATGAGCGTATGTACCCGCGTGCGAGGCAATGTAAATTGAAACGATTTAGCAACACTGATGACATAAATGGCATGCAGTTAAACGATAAAGTATAGTCGGACATAATTCGGTAACCACGTGTATTTACGAGTGTATGCCACACACTCTCCAAGCATTACGCGGGCTCTAATATACAGTACGGCAGTGTGTATAATGCCAATTATTGTCATTGTCCCATTTCAAGCCCAATTTGCCTAGTAAAACCATTATCGCAGTACTTATGCAACAACACTGAGGAGATTTCTTTTTTGGCAGTCCATACTTGATGGCGGAGGCCCCATCAACTCGTCTCAAGAGTTACAGGTGCTTCAATCTCTTACCGCGTGAGCTACACCTGCTATTCGTCGGTCGGTCAAGACTCGGCCAATAAAAATCGACGTTGAATGCCAGGCATCTAACGTGTCTCACGATCCCCAGCGGGAGGGGGAGGCGGTATTCGAATTTTCATTCGCGCGTTCTTTCTCCCTCGTCTAATCCTTTTTTTTTCTACGCCTCATCAAGCATCCGGCCCAAAAATATGAACGGAGTCAATACCAGGAGTCACCTCACTTGAAACGGTCAAACTAAAATGGAAGTCATTTTTTCTCGGTAATTTTCTAATCGACTTGAACGGTCGTAAAGGTATCAACGAAGATGTGAGTGGCTCGCGATGAAATTTGGTAAAGAGGGACGGCGTATTTTTTGGCGGGGAATGTCGACGTTAGGGAGTAACCGTTCCGGGAATCTAGCTCGAGGTAACTCTTTGATTCCGCCGGGCAACGTTTCACGTGCTCCTTTTGTTCTTACCTCCTGCGGTGCGAGCCTAAAAGAGCGTTCCGATTGGCCGGCGGTTCTCCGGGCCTCCACGTGATGGACACGGCCAGTGATCCAATGATGGAGGGGGCCGGACGCCCCGTCACGCGCGCGCGGGAAAAAAAATTGAAAAAAAAAATTACGGCTGCCTCATCACACGCAGAAAAACCTGCAGCCAAGTCTCGGCCGGCGGCAACGTGCATACTGCAATTACATTTAGATAAAAAAAAATAACCCGCACAGAGTGTTCATCACGACGATGGAATGAGATGGCTGGGACGGGATACGAAACGGTCAAATTATTATAATCTCGGTATACTTTGATGATAATCCCCTTAATTTTATTCTTTTCATCACTCACGTATCGGACACTATACTTTCCAGATTTTATAGTCGCCATTTCTGAACGCAAAGAACGTCTTCACCGCCATCGATCTCAAGAAGCGTCATTCGCTGTCCACGTAATCGCCACAACCATGTTAAATATAAATAAGACGAAGCCAACTATATCTACGTTCCTCCATCGTTTCAAACAGTTCTGTTTTACCCTAGCTACCACATTGAATGGAGCACACATGAGTTAGCGTACCCGCTTACCATGATCGTGGGTTCAATTCCCGACCAAGACCCCCGGAATTTTTGGGGTGAGAGAAATTCGTACGCATGTCTTTCTTCGGAAAGGAAGAAAAGTCATAAGCTGTACCTAAACGATTTCAGATCCATGTTAAAAAATCCCTACCTAGGCTAGCCTAGGCTAGGTCAAAATTGCCAGGTCGTTCATTGGGGGGAGAGGACATTGAGATTGAAACGTTGCATAGGCATAAAGCATCATTAGCAAACATTTTTTTTTTTTAAATATAACAAATGTGATGCTATTATAATAAAATAGTAATAATTGTTTGGCAATTAGAGACAAATTCGATGTTTGTTGAATTCCAAAATTTTGAATTGAAAAAATCCTAGCGATACTCATGGAGTAAGGTGACGGGATGACATGCTGTTTCTCAACGACGAACGTATGTTTATCTCCCGACGCTCTATACATGTTCAGGTTGCGTTGAAGCACTGTACAGCCGAATTTATCTGTCGTTCCTCCAACGCGACCCCCCCCCTCCTTCTCGGCCTACCCCGCCCACCCCACCCCATCACCACCAGAAAAACCCCCCTCAAATAAATTCCACCCCATCCGCTTCGCCATCGCAATCGCCTTCCCAACCAACTTCTTTCTTGTTCGCGCTGGGCTGGCCGTCACTTTTTAATGATGGCCCTCCCCGTTCGTCCGAGACGAGCGTTTGTCGAAAATAAGGGACCTTTCGAACCCTAACTATAACCTAGACGGCATTACTTCCCAAAACGTCCTCATCATCTCTGTTCTCTCTCCTCCTCCCCCTCCCTCCTCCTCTGAGATGGAGATAAAAACTTGCCCAGTCGGCCAAGAAAAACGTCTCCGGATTATTGGACGACGTCGACGCCAACCACAAATTATAATAATATAAAAAATGTGTTTCGTACTCTGACTAAAGCTGAAAGAGTTCGTACATAGACGGGAGATTTTGTAGAGTTCGCACGTGGTAATAATGCACATCTTTGCTTGTATGCTTGTGTTCTGATGGCGTTATATCTGCAACGCACGTGAACTTCATCCGTGGTTTTGCCGCATTTCTTTTAAAGTCAGACTTTGCCGAACAGCCAACGGCATCAAGTTTGTTTTATATGCATTTCTCGAGAAATCCTTATGGCAATCTTGAAGCGTTAGTACTTTGGCATGCACGTTTAAATTAGTTTTCCAAGATATTGGGTTGTTCCCAAAATACATGCATAAGCATAAAGGTTTAAACAATTTTTAATTTGATTTAGATTGAACATTTGCTTCACAATATTACAAAGTGTGCCAGTTTTTACGTTGATTTTAGTTTGAACTTTTGCTGCACGATATTGCCAAGTGTATGGTAGGAATCAAGCACATAACATTCTCTAACGAATAACATATTAACATCATGTTGACAAATAAAAATAAAAATTCAATACTGCACAAAATTGTAAATTTATTAATTTAATGGCGCTTAAATATTCTGGTCAATTTTATTTATAATATTTAAACACTAAAAATGGTCAAAGTAAACAGTAAATACCGTAGTTTGTTTCCAAATTATTTTACTTCAAAATAAATCATGTGTAAACCTTAGTGATTTTTTTGGGGGAAATTAATTCCAACTAAGGATAATTTACTCAAGGCCCCGCATCTTGGGGCATCATAATGTAATGTGATATAATTCAAGTGCGTCATACCTTGACCCATTTCTCTAAGAAAGTCACGGCAATATCGATATGGCGAAGTCAGGGAGAATACTATGTTGGACCCTTTCAGAAAATTCGATTAATTAATAAAAAAAAATGAAAAAATATTGAATTGTTTGTTTCAAATCAAGAACATCCCAAATTTGTGGAATAAATTCAACCTATTCATGAATACGTGCGCTAATGAACACTTGACTGTGCACTGTGTGGAATTTGCTACTGCAATATCGAGAATTATCAAAATCCTTATCACTGTACAAAATTATTAACAAATTTGTTGTAAAATACGTCGATTTATTACAAAAATCCAAAAGTGTCACAATCAGAACCAACCCTATACATGTACATTCACATTGGAAATTTCACGTTTCACAAACATACTCCTTGCGACATTCACGTAATCCCAAAGTGAACAGCGTTCCGTTTAGTTGCATGATCGCGTCCGTAGCTCATCCATCCGACCAGCGACAATTTGACAGGCGGGCGGCGCAATGCCAATGTCCACAAAATTTATGGTCGTCACGCCGCATCAACTTTTCGTGTATGCATCATCCACGAGTGGCTGAAACTCTCCGGTCATCGAGAATACCGACTGTGATACGCCCCACCTCGACAAGTTGGTCTTACGTCTCCCCCCCCCCTTCCACATTGACCGATCTATGTATGTTGGCCTTTCGTTGATCTTCGGTGAAAAACGCCTCTCGTGTCATTTGACATGCTCGATGGGCGTAATTTTGAAGTTGCCATCGGTTACAACGCGTGTATGAACGAGTGTATGGATACGTAGATGACCGATAATTTTTCCACGTGGTTTCCATTCCACTTGAGGTCACGCATCGTGGAGATATTCATCCTTACGTAGCCCTTTTAAAAGTCGCATTTTTTTATTTATTTATTTTTTTTTAAATCACCGTAGCGCCTAGTGCACTACAGGAATACTGCACCCTCGAATCTCTATAGAGATTATGTGAG
>JAUJYS010002943.1:0-13851 GCA_033995665.1 Melogona broelemanni | reverse complement strand
CCTGCGCCGGGAATCGAACCCGGGACCGTTGGTTTCGTAGCATGTCCCCATACCCACTGAGCCATCGGTTCGTACTTTCGTCGTTCGTCGGTTCGTACGGAATGAAAGAGTTGCACGAGAAACTGCTAGAATTTTGCTTTAACGCTAGCACGTCTACTCGAAATCTCCTCTAGATGGCGCTTCCAACGATTGCGATTGGACGGGGAGAAATATATGGTTGAAAATAATGAAAAAAAATACTTACATTATTATTTTTTAAAATATCATAATCTTTTGCATTGATTTGCGAAACGCACCACTTTTTTTCTAGTTCGTGACCCATTAAGATGCCGTGTGGTAAGGTGTAAGGCATTAAGGTGTTTGCCTGCTCTATGCCCGTGATCGTAGGTTCAAATCCCGACAGAGACGTCTAGAATTTTTTGGCGAGAGAAATTCATACACAAATTCCTTCGTAATGTAAATCAAGCCGTGAGGCCCGTTCCTGTACGCTGTCAGGCACACGTTAAAGATCCCGACCTAGGTCAGAAGCTTAGAATGCGCCAAATTATCAGGCCGCCCCCTAAGGGGTTGTAAATATTGCAGTGAAAGTATCGTCGTAAAAATATGACATCTTCGTCCTTTACTGATTATTTGACCCCCGCCGTAGGTCCCCCACCAGGGTTGCTTACACCCGGGTACAAGATTAAAATTTTAATCGTAATTGAATACGTCACATTTCACTGGTCTTTGGATGAGCAAACTCTACCGTATTTCAGACGAAAAGATTCGTTGATGTGCAAAGCGCCCATACGTAAACAACCTATACGTTAAATTACCCATTCGGCGTAGGGCGCCCGTACCACGTTCGATATCATATTTGGTTTAGACGGGGTTAATTTACGGCGCAGTTTAGTGCACTCCCACCGAACGCCTCCAACCTCCTCACTCTCCCCACCCCCAATACCGAACCGGACGAAGCAATTAAAGATTCAAGTTCGAACCCGGCCCGAAGATTCGAAATTTTCCGCTGCCCCTCCACCCAAAAACCCGCGTTCCCACCGTAGCCCATCGCCCCCATATACGGGCGCGTCTACAACTACTTTTCGAACACCGATTTATGTTGATTGTGGGTCGACGGCGAAATCGTGATGATCTTTTCGGCTTCGAGAGTAATCATAAACGATAAATCACGGCGTGGGCCCTGGTCAACGAGATTATAGGTCTAGAGCACTGAAAGAGGTGCGGGTAGTTAAGCGGTTAGCGTGTTCGCCCAAGATAAAAGATCAATTCCCGTTAGAAACCTGGCGAGAAAAAATCCGCGTTTTCCTTCAAAATGGAACTAAAGTAGTGGGACCCGTGCCTGAACTATGTCAGGTGCCCTTTAGAGATCCCTACTTAGGTCGGAAGCCTAGGCCAGGCCAAATTTCAAATTAACAGGTTGCCCTCCTTGAGGGCTTTTATACGATTGCGCTGGTGAGCGTCGTTAACAAGCAGTACGAAACAATTTGTAGAGAAGAAGTACGTGTACATTAGCATTTGCAAAAGCGATCCTCCAATGGCAAAAGTTGCTAGTCTCTAACCATTAAACATCATTGGCATATCTCGAGAAGGATAGATGACCGGCGCAATTGAGAGGGGGTAGAATCGTGGGCGCGCTGCCGAATAATTGCCGGAGCTTTGCGCCCCCAAATTGGGAGATAGATGAGCGGGGCCAGGTTAGATAATGTCTTGCGCAATATCCGTTCCACACGAATTCACGTAGGAATCAACGTGTGGGCAATCGCTGGTTTCAATCAAAATATCGACTCCTACCGCCCCTATGATTGCTGGGCAAGAAGATTGTTATGATTAACGATTATCTTTTTTGTTTTGGAAAGGCCGCGCGATACAGAGAAAACAATATGACCAGCTCTATATGTACTACTAGTGTTCAGTGTTCACAATTTAAACTCGATGCGAATGGGTGTTGTGCCCAAGTTTCAGAATCGGGAAAAGTAACATTCCCGAACACCAGGATGACAGTCGACATTTCCAATGATGTGGACATAAATGAAGGTGGCATTAAGGCGCCGCCAAAAGATCAGAGTCTCAAGGTCCAGGAGAGGCAGGTTCTGGGAGGCACACCTGACAAAACACCCACATAACACGGTTAAAAAAAAGGATGAGCTGATGTGATGCAACTTGGCCTGGCATGAATTTTAATTTGTTACATCAGACACATTACTACTAAACATACGTGTATATAGAAATACGAAAATATCCTCATGGACACTTGCTGTGCATTCGGTTATCAAACGACGGGAAAATCCATGGCACACTCTAACCGAAAAAACATTCTTGATGGATTATCCCATAAAAGGGGAATGAACTTATACGAGAGTATAAGGTGCAAAGACAGTCTTTAGCAGAGAAAATTTGAAAAACTTTGGACAAAGCATGGGTAAGCTAGGGGCTAATTAATTATGAGATTATGATTTTTTTTTTGCATAATCGTAATTTTTATTTGTCGAGTGAATATTTGAAAACGATACTTAGAAGAACAAAACATAGATTTTTGCAGAAATGATGCAAATTGGGTGGGTGGCGTAGGTCTCAAGAGTACAGACGAGACCTTTTAACTTCCATCCGAACCAATCCTTGTTGTCATGTTACGCAATAGCAACATCCAAGTCGCCCACACAGGTAGGGGAGATGGCGGAAAAAGAATGCTTGTCAACAATAGAGCAGGTAAAAGAAAAATTGTTC
Organism: Melogona broelemanni; assembly: GCA_033995665.1. Lineage (NCBI taxonomy): Eukaryota > Metazoa > Arthropoda > Diplopoda > Chordeumatida > Chordeumatidae > Melogona > Melogona broelemanni. The sequence continues at coordinate 11,127 of JAUJYS010002943.1, read as the reverse complement.
CTCCCCTCCTCCATCTCCTCCTCCTCCAGAAAAAAATACATAAAAAATTGGGCGGCTGTTCTTAGATAATGAATTAAAATTAGGCGGATCCCAAACTTGACAAATTGTGCTATTCCATATATGATGATTGGAGATTATTTTTTTTTAATGCGAGCAGAATGAAACACTTGAGATGTAAAGAGAATTTCGTGTTGTCTAAAAGTGCGCATGTGGCGATACTAACATACATTTTTATTTTTTTGGAAAAACTCCCGTAGCGAAGCTAGTCGCTAGTAGCAACTAGCAATGGCAGCTATCCCACTGTGCCCTCTAGTGACGCCCGAGAGTTTATTTTTATTTTTTATAAATCAGGATTACTGCACCCTCGTGTGTCTATGGAGATATGAGAGGGGCAGGGAAGGGAAGGGAAAGGGATTGGCCGCTGGAAAAAATCAGTGGAACGGAAGAAAAGAAAAACCATGGAATAAATTAAATAAAATCAGTAAATTAAAATCCGATAGTTCGACACTTGCTTGATACTACATATATACTGCAGTTAATAGATCCTAAAAGTTCTTAATTTTTTTGTAACTATTAAGCGATCCATCTTAACGGCGAACGGAGGTAAAAGTGCACTAAGTACCTCTAGCGACGACAATTTGTACACAGCAATCGCCTGCCAATTGACCGAAATGGGCGCCACCCAATGTGACAGCGCAGCTAACATTGAGTTGAAATAATTGTTGACAAATCTGTCCGCTGTTGAACCTGACCCGCAAGCACTGGTGGCACGACTACAGCGGTAAAAGTTGGAGAAATGAAACGGTCCGAGAAATCAATCACGATTTTTAATGACACCCGGTTTGCCGGGGGAACGGCTACCACGAAGAAAGGAATTCCCCTAGGAAGTGTCCGAGTAGCCTCATGACACCCGCTATTCATTGAATGAGGTGACAGATGTGATCGAACCTAAATTTGTATTCATCATAGTCGATTACTTGAAAATGTTTTGAAGGCACCGATATTTAAAGTTTTCGCTTAATTTAAAAATTAATAAACATTCACGTGTTCGCGATATTGCAGTACCTGCAGATTAGGTCTTAGGAGGACACGGTGCCTCTCAATGACCAGAAAGAAACAATGATAACAGAAACGTAACGAGCTCAAACATTCCCGCAGTCCTCTTTATCGTTTCCAAAACGACCGTTTCACGGATCGGTGATTCCGCCAAGACAGTCGGAGAGATCTTGATTAAAGCAACCGAGAACATTCTGAAGACGACACAGGAGCAGGTTTTTTCAAAACATCAATTTTGCTCACGTTGATGTCTTCTTTTTTTCTTCTTTTTACAAATAAAAAAGAGCTACCACTTTCCTAATCACACCTAGCCACCGCTACACATTGCAACGGAAGAAACGGTCAGCCTTCACCTTGCACTTAAAAACAAAAGGGAACAATTTCTAGGAGACATCGGCGTCACAACTGATGTAATTGCTCTTGTACACCTAACTGACGAGTGTTATCGGACCACGCCCCAACGTTCAACTACGAGGGGGGAGGGGTAAGAGGGATAATCACAATTCCACACCCGACTCAATCATTTTGACATATATCGATTTATGACTTGTCCATCAATGCGAATCGACTTGCAAAAAAATGTTTCCTATAAATTCCTCCTATACTATACTTCAGTTGGCAACATGTATCAAAATGTTCACACACTTACACAACCCTAAAGCTTTGTTACGGTACATCTACTAAAGGAAATATCAACCAGAATTGCAATATCATGTACATGTACTAGACATTTACATCTAAGACTCACAAATTTATTACCGGTAATCAAATTTTTTTTCAAAAAATTAAAAAATGCCAGAAATTCTAAATTGCAAAAACGCAACATTATTTTAATATTTTTAAGCAAATTAAGAATGATATTTAAACTACTGAAAATATATTTTCCATTCAAAATAGAGAGTGATTGATACCGTATTTCATTTTTTTTAAATTAAATTAGTGCATCGGAATATACCGTAACGAAAATACTAAGTATGAAGATGTCTTGGGTAAGCATATTTCCTAGACATAAAATATAGCCGTTACATTTCCCGGTGCAGAGAATGACGACCGAGCAACGCTCCCATTGTTTGCACCATGCAAACGTTATGAGCGTTCATTTATGTCAATTGACAGTTACCAGCGATCAAGAGGGAAGATCGACAAGTCAATTATGGACAATTAGAGAGAGGAATAGCATTGGCCAATTCAAACATGGCTCAATTACCCGGCAGGAATATTAAATAACGATTATATGGTAATCGCATCACACAGAACGCTCGAACCGAATTAGACAGCAACGCTTATTTTTTTATTAATTATTATTATATTATTTTAAATTATTATTATTATTTTATATTTATTTTTTTGCTTGAAATTTCGAATTTCGAAAAAAAAAATTCGTTTTCGCCAGTATTCCGGGATCGAATACAGAATACTCTGGAATTAAGCGAAAGCCCGCGCCAGGAATCGAACTCGGAACCGCCGCACCACAACCGGTTGCACTACCCAGCGGGCTACACGGATCGTACATGGTGCAGTGCGAAGGGCACAATTTTGTTTGTCTCAAAATGTGTTGGGGTCCCGGGCTGAAAATCAATAGACAAATTAGTCTGACACCATATAAAGGCCAACTTTATCGCGCAGCCATGATCGAGGCTAGTCTATACTAATGCCAATAGGCCGGGCAGACAGCTTTTTCTGACAGAAAGCAAAAACAGGCCAGTTTCATTCTACCCTATAAACGAATGTCGCATCTTATATAGCTAAAACCACTTTATGTTTCAAGATAACTCGCAGACAACGAGACAATGAGATGAAAAATAAAAGAGACAAACGCTAAATAAGACAGGGCAAGAATTATCGTCAAGATTTAACGTTACAAGACAAGACTTATGAACTTATGAAATTGGTATGAAAATAGGAGAAATGCACTGATTCGCATGTTTAAAAATATATGTTGATAAGACATGTGACACTTCAATCACAATATTTTCCAATTTCAATTGCTAGAAACAATTTATTAAAAAAAAAGTCTTCTTTGCTTTTCGATCCCGCTTCGCAATTTTAATTTTTAAATTAATCGGTCGAATTCGTGAATTTCGATAATGAGCAATCCAACTAAGAAAATCAAGACTGATATACCGATGAAATTTCCTCTCATATTCAGTTATTGAGCACAGGCGAACACATTCACACGTGGCATAAGTTAAGACAAGCGATAATAAATCAAATTCAGTAAAAAAAAAGCGTCGCAGCAAACCCTCTTAAATAAGTACGAATCTGTTGTTTTCACTCTCAGTGAACCCGCGCAAGACAAGAACGAGCATTAGTTCCAGAGGTGGACGGCGGGCGCCACGAGCGCAGGAATGCCCACCACCGCCAACGCATGACGAGCAAACTCGTACAGTCGCTTTTTGGAACAGATTGTAGACAGGGAGGAGTGGATACTTAAGAGGCCATTTAGCTGGCAAGACATGGGCAGGGAAAAACGCGGATCGCCGCCGATATCTGCTGTCGTTGGTCGGCGTCCCAGGAATGCATCGCTTGGTCGCCAGGCACGAAATGACAAGTGTCAAATCGGGGGGCACTTTGGGCAACCCGTGCTCGTGCCCGGTCGACCTTGACTTCGAACCGTGTCGCGCAAATTTGTAACACCTGTACAAATCGCGTCGGAATGCCGAAAAACGATCGTCGCCGCAGAATATAACGTAACGTGTTACATTCATTCGGAATGAATCCACTTCATACACTCGTGTCACTGTTAAACAATAAAATAAAATAAAACTGAATCCATAAAATCGAAATAAAATTGAATCCATAAAATAAAATGAAATAAATTTGAGTTCATAAAATAGAATCCATAAAATTGAAATATAAATATTTGAACTTCCATTAGAGAAGATGAATCTTTCAATAATTTTTCAGTTAGCGTCTTAACATCTAATCTACCGTATCACAAGTGTGATTTCGCTAAATTACATTCAGCGACACTGTTTTGACAAAATGTTTATACTTTTAAGTAACCCACTGACACACGAGTTTAGCAAATGCGAAATTAAACAAATATAAGAACAATCAATTTTTTTAATGGCGAATTAAAAAAAAAACACTACTAGTACATCGCTATCGTCTTGAAATAATTTAGTTTCATTCAGTCTCGCCTTGCCCTGGTCCAGCCAGACCAATATAACGCAAGAGTCGAGGCTCAATACTCTCGAGAGAAAGATTACAGATACAAAGTATTTTTATGCTTCGCAGGAGACAAAACAAACAGGAGAAACCATCCCAAGATCCACCCCTAAACAAGCAAGTTCTACATTCACTTTATACGCTGAGGTAATACAAATAAACAGCGGGGTTGTCCAGTCCATTCGTAAAAGGGAGGTTGGAACAGCTACCGAAAAACGTGCATCCAATTTAATAGACGGGCAATCGACGGCCAAGGCAGAGAAAAACGCACGCGAGAAAGCCATCAAACATTTGATATTATAATCGTGGCTTTAACATTGATCGGCTGCATAAAATTCCTCAGGCTACAACAACGAAACGAGCGGGGTCGCCCTTGCTGCGTGTACACGCCTCGAAGCCCAGAGTGCCGAAATAAAAATAAACGAGTCGCTTGTTTACTACGTATCGGTAGCCATTAATTAAAATACACACACATGTATTTAGACACATGCGGCGAACAATCACGGTCGTCTTCGAAAGGGGGCCTCAAGCCACAAACACAGCAGGACAGACGAAAGTTTCGCTAGACCTCCGTAGATGTCGTCTTTTCAATTAGGAATTTCGAAGTTATTCGAGGCAGATGCAACGATAAAATAAAAGGGAATGCACAAAAAAATAAGCTGGACACACAAAGGACTTGCTTGCCTACACAAAATCGAATGTGCACGTTTGTATTCTCATAGTGGTCTAGCGCGTTGAGATTATGGCTAAATAGAGAACGGCAGATTAGCACGGCTGTCTAGTTACGCTGGAATGTACGAAAATTCTACTTGGCACATAGGGGCAACGTGGACACGCAACCGGTCCGTTGCAAAATTAATATCTACTATTTTACCACTCCCCCTCCAAAAATAAATCCACATTGCATAAAAATAATCTAAACTGAGTCAATTTCCTTTCATGTCGGGTAGCTGCCGCACAGCGCGACCCGCGAAATCCTGCTCAGAATATATTTTTAAGCATTCATGCTCTAAATGAGAACGAAAGTTTGAAAACAACAACCGATACCAAGAACATATTTTAGTTATGCGGCCCGATTAGCTTAATCGCAAATACAGGTACAACTTGGCTATGTAACACTTATTATCCGTTCCACCACAGAAAAAATAAACAATTCAGTTAGTGGTTATGCATAAGCTATGACAAATAGGTCAATTTAAAAGAGATAAACAAATGTAGTTTTTTTTTTAAATAACAAACGTAATTTAAAAAAAATAACCAGCTTTCTTTCAAACACGGACAACTCGAACTTCAGTTTTGACAGACACGACAAACTAATCCGAATACCACCAGCTGGGCTAGTACTATTACATCACAGTTGCAAATTTTGAGCCACGGCAGCTCGAGTCGCATCATCCAAAACTCTGAAAAAAGTTTATTCCTGCAAGTCACGTTTTAATTAAATGGATTTTGGTGATTTAATATACTGTATATCAAGTAAATGCCTCGCCTGTTGTGCACAAAGCGCCATTAGTAAAACTAAAATGGCAATAAAAACTATTTACTGTGTTAATCGTCGGTTTGTGCGTGATGGGATATACATAAAGACTAGGTAGAACAATTCGGGCGGAACCGGAAGCAACCGCCGAGGTGCGAAATGGCGATATCGCATGCTTCGAGTGCAAGGCAATAACACCTGACACATACTAGGCGATTTTCACGGTCGATTTCTATATCTGGCACGCATACGTCGCCTCCTGAGACCACCACCCTAACCATTCATACATTTGAAAAATAAGACTCAACGTGAAAACCATTTACCAGTACCGTAAAATGTTGCGCCAAAGCCGCGGCCAATAGCCTCTAAAATGCACGATTTTCCCGCATCAGAAATAAGCAGCCGGCAACAATCCCGTATGCAACGCACCGGGACACAACACGATACGCAACATGGAGAAATCCATTAAAAATTGAGTTCCTAGAGCACAACTTCCATTGAAAATTTAAAGACACAACCGACCACAAGCATGGGCCCTATCAACGTTTGTGCTTTTATTGGAAAAAGAGCTTGAAGGCGGTCATTTTTCAAAGTCCGGCAATCAACACGGACACCTATAAGCTAAACGAACAGACCAATTACTGCCTCAAAAAAGTTACTTCTTTTTACGGGGGTCTCACGGTTTAACAACCATTCCGAAGGAAAACACGAACCAGTGGTCTCGGTCAGGAATCGAACACACGTCTCGGGCATAGAAGACGAGAACGCTGTCCACTATGCCACCGACACCTCGTTTTGTTCCAGTTCAACAAATACATGTAAAAACATGTTTGTTCACATAAAAATTGCGTCAAATGTTCGTGTTCGGTCGTTGCACGGGCATGATCTTTTCGCCTGCCAAAAGCACACAGAAACGTTCTTAAATATCGCTAGATCGTTATAAAATATCACTTCCAAATGTAAAGCCATTTATTTTTATAGTCTACGTGTTGTTCTGTACGGTCCTGCGCAATGCCTAGACGTTTTGAGTTGATAACCGTACAAAAAACAAGACCATCCCCTTATTTCTCGTCCCAAAGCGGCAATTATTGTCATCCCCCCCCCCCGTCATCGTCAGTCAACTTTTTACGACGAGCATTTCCGAATAAACGCAACTCGCGATTTCTCGCGCAACAAATATACGGTTCCCGTATAGACCCACGCAAACACGAACGAAAAGCAAGTTTCATAACGCGATAAAACGTCTTCTAAGTAAACGTGATAAACGTCTTTAAGCATCTGGCGCCGCATTTGCTCAGTCATGAAGTTGTCGTCATCATCCATTCGATTACTTTTTAGGTCCCGAAGATAGACGGGAGATCTAAGAGGCACCAACAGGGATTCGGATGTGGTGGAAGATGTAGAAAGAATGGAATCGGGTTTGATAGGAAACAACGTGACGATACTGCGTTAAAAACGTCGAAACGATGAAAGGCGAACGATATAAAAAAAAAAGAAGATTTATTATCATATTATTTGTGTTTTGGGAGCAATTCTATTTGTGTTATGAGAGCAATAATTTGTCGATTTTCGCCGTTGCAACTTGACATTGAAACGAACAAAAATGCAGTATGTTCTCTGTACAGTATGTGAACACCAATAAAGGTGCGGTCGTCGTGGTAGTGCATCCGCCATGTGTGCGGGGATCCCGGGTTCGATTCTCGGTTCGGGCTTTCCTTATTCGACCACTAGGTACTGCCCTATCCCGCAGTCTATAATGCTCCTGATAAAAAATATATAAACATTTTAATAAAGATATGGCAAAAAACAGCCGTTCGTTCTCAAAAAGTGACAAACATAATTTATGGGCTGATAAATGATATGCGCATCATATATAGAGGCTCATAATGGACGTAGTCTCAAAACGATTCCGGAATTGAGTAGCCGAAAAAGAAAACGTTTCTTATTAATGCATTGGCTTGAGAGGGCAAACGCATGCAAATTTTGCTCACCGCCACAAAGTTTTTCGAAAACAACGCTATTAATTCAACGCAACCTTCGTACCAGACATTTTTTTAATAGGCTTTTCAAACAGAAAATAACTTCCAGCACGTTCCAAGAAACTTTTGTGAAACCGCATAGGTCATTCGAGTTTTTGACCGACGATTTCGTGGAACGACAAAACCTAATTCTACGCGCCATACTAATTTTGCAAGCGCAATTTACAAAACCTATTCGCGCCGACAAAAACTATTTTTAACGGCTACCGATTTCATTCGCTGTCAATTTGCGCAAGCATCGTTGCTATATTGAGTACTGTAGCTCAAAAACGCATTCGCGAAACACTGTACACGTAGTAAGGCCGTCAAATCTGTCAACATATTCCTAGTTGAAGTTACTCAACATGCTAGTTGGACGCGAAAGTCAGTTCACCAAACGGTAAATCGGCAAAGCGTGACAAAAACAATAAACTTCTCGTGCGGATAACGTTACACTAATGATGACACCCGAACACACCGGAGTGCGATATGAAGACATTCAATTCCTTTTAAATGACACGCCAACCAATCCCGTCGACTTAATCGTGCAATACGGATGAATTTTAAACACGTTTCACTCGAGACCACCTGCAGTGAGGATCGACTCTTATGTGGTTTCATGACATAAGATTACACAGTAAAAACAATTCATCACTATACAATGCTGAACGCCTTAGCACTTAATGTAAAGTTGTTAACAAACAAATTAGCATGAGTGCTATTGGCATCCAACACAAGCGTATTATTAAGTGAGAATACCTTGAAATAACCTTATCCTTAAAACATATTTAAAATACCAATTTAAACCGCCTTCACATTTAACCCTTTCAGCGTTTCATTTTTTTATTTTTTTTCCACCATGACATGTTAATTTTCAGAAAATAAAAAAATTAATTAATTTTAAATTAATGGATCACATAACTTTTACAGCTACAATATGCCGCAAAATCAGACATTCATTAGTACCTAGTTTGTCAACATTTCAAACCAGTTCAGACGAGGCCGACGGTTAAAAAGACAATTCAAAAATTTAGTTGAACTTCACAAATTTAGGCCAAACGGAGACTAATTAATACGATATTATAATAGGCTTAACAAGGTCAAAATAAATGTGGCAATAACTTGAACCATTGAACCTCTGATATTTTGCCGCAGTTTCCCAGAAAAGGAATTAAGTGAGTTGATTTGCAAGGCAGGTTCGCATCAACGAAGAACGCCACGAATTGCAAAATAAATGAGCAAACGGAGTAGACCAATCTTTATTCTAGAGATGAAAACCAAAGAACCTCTTAACCAAACACAATTTAGCCCGAAGCACGTAATACCACCACACCGCGCCACACAGAGTGAATGCGCAGTCAAATGCTAATGACGATAGAGAGAGCCGGGCCTAAGTTAGTCCACGTGCGGTAATCATCATGCACACGAATAATAAATGCGTTCATCAAATTCTAAAAGGACTTGGCGAGCCCGGGCACGTGTACAGAAAGACCGCCGCAGCTCTTCGGCAAGGTCGCCTGCCTGCTAGGCGCACCCCGAGAAATTTTAAGAACCCAGCATGAGTTTCAGTCCATTTGCGAAAGAACCGCCGCCATCCTCGAACAGCGTAAACGCAGATCTCTCGAAATAAGCGTCAAGATACTCGTATGCTCTTTTAATTTAGCTGAAGTGACTAGTCCTTCAGCAGTGAATGTTGAAATGCAGAAGAGAGCGCTGTGGCATTTTCGCGCGACAGCCCGCGCAGGGAAGCGACCCAGGGATAGTTACCATATAATTATGTCTACAGTGTTCTCAAAAAAAAAAAACTAAACCCAATTACAATTACAGTATTTACCCGCAAACAGCTCCCTTTTACAAATCAACCCCCAATTACACAAACGTAAACTTCAGAAAAGACTGCTCCTAGAGAGATACATGGTTTCTTGTCTCATTAAAATTCTGTTAAGTGCCGATAGTACTCGTATTATGGCCTTATGAAATATTCATGAACCACACAACTTTCTTGCAAGCCATTAGAAATATATAATGCCATTTTGTATCCCAAAATTTAGGGAAACGATCTTAAAAACTGCTAATATGTTCGTTAATTTTTTCAATCGAAATTTATCTTCATTGATAAAATTTAACCAATCTATTTAATACATTTCTAGAAACCAATCAAGATTTTTCAAAGGTCATCCGAGTCACCAAAAAAAATTGTTTATAGCCACAAATTTTATCATGGCTCTCGCTAAGAATAAACAAACCACAATACAATCGAGCATAAACTTTACAGGCTATGCGGAGAAACCACATCTATCGAGGTGGGGATCATTTAAGGTAAATTTAGATATACGACACCTCGACCGTGGCTGCGTATTTTAAAAAGACACCCAACAGTTTAAGCAAATGTCACGAGCACGGGAAGGTGAACTGGACGCTCGCACGCACATGTTGAATAATCCAAAACGCATAAATAAATAACTAAATAAAAATCCTGCAATTCCAATCTCAACAAATGAGGCGCATCGACAACTCCGATCACGTCCAGCCAGTAAATGCCAACGGGGACCATTATATGGCTTTACATAATGTGGCCATTTGCCGCCTGCAAGGACACACGGGCGACCAGCGTGGCAAGCGAAATCGAAATAGTATCGTGCTCATCGGGGTTAGCTTGCAGGTGTGAGGAATCTAGTTTGCGAATGTTCAAGTGCGTAGATACACCCTCCCCAGACCCCGTTCGAACTTCAATGCCCTGAGACGCAATTCAAGAGTCGCAGGTTCAATTCCCGATCGAGACCAACGCATTTTTTAGGGCTGGAAAACTTCGTACGGAAGTTTTCCAGCCCTAACGTACGGAAAGCCTTCCTACGGAATGGAACAATTAAAGACGTGAGATCCGTGTCTGAACGTTGTCAGGTTACACGTTAAAGATCCCTACCTGGGGCAGAAGTCTAGAAAAGACAAAATTACCAGGTCGCTCCCTGTGGGTTTAGAAAAAAAAAATAAAAAATAGGACATCATTCTCCGTATCCGAAACTAGTCATTTGACACTCTCGCCGTTGGCATCTCCGGGGCTGCTTGCGGATACAAATAGTTTAATGGGACCAATACGAATAAAAATAATGCACGCACAATTATTTAGGCGCTTCATTCAAGCTCGAGTTCACAATTGAGCATTCGAGTACGGCTACTTTCCCCGACAGAGACATGAAAGTGCAGTAATCCTGTAGTGCACTAGGCACTACGGTGATTTAAAAAATAAAAAACCCAAGAACCGGGATCTAAATGTTCCAACGTGGTAGCGGGCCGCACAGTGGCAAACCCATACTTCGATAGCGGACATTAGGGATGTGCGATAGTCCAAAAAACACTATCGATAGTCATATCAAGTGTTTTCCATTTCACTCGATTGCCTATCGA
>JAUJYS010002942.1:0-13852 GCA_033995665.1 Melogona broelemanni | reverse complement strand
CACTTACTGATTTCTGCATTCCTCCGCAGCCGTGAAACAGTGCCTATTCACTGTACTTGCCTATGGTAAATACAATACTTTGAACGGCTGTATCTCCGTTAATATTGCTTTCCGCACCTTAATTTTTTTTTTATTCATCTTCTCCACACTTTACATCTAAAAAGTGTATTTCTAAACAAATCCCAGTCTGGTCGCTATTCTGCATTCCTCCCTATTTTTTTTTTTAGGCAAGTCAGTCTCGCCTGTTGTCGCTCATCTTGTAGTAATTTAGAATTTTCTGCTCCCTCTTGTGAGTAACGTGTAGTTCAGCCGAAAATGTATATGGCCGACAGAAACATCGATACATGCGCTCGTATCTCTTGAGGTTGAAATAAATTTGCCACGCCCCAATCGAACTACATCCTAACAGTAGATTATTTTTGTTTTGTTTGTGTTAATATTTTTAGGATGAGTTCGTTGGATTTTCGCATTCGGACATCAACCGGTCCCAATGCCAGACGCGAATCTCCGGAAATGTCAAGAGATACACCGAAACAAAAGTAAATAATACGAAACACTGCTGTGATTTATTTGTACTAAGCCGCTGTTGGTAAAAATTTGCAATCGATATTACATCATGAAATCAAATTTTAGGTTATTTTCGAAATTAAAAAATGTGAGGGATTTGTACATGCATTCAGATGATACCTCAAACGCGCTTGCTTTGTTTTTGACCTATAATTCGTCCAAAATATCCTTAATATCGGTGAGTGGCCAGCGGATCTTGCATGTGAACTACAATAGGATAATTTATCATTCGATTGTATTATCTCGATTTTATTGAAAATTGGGTTGTGCTCTTACAACACATATATAATTCTAGCAAATTACCCGTTTTATTGTTGTAATGAAATTGATTACTGGAACACCATTTATTTTTAACAATGAATTTAACTGTCTTGCCAATTGATTTATCGTATTATCATTTGAAGTAATAAATTTAAGAACGTAAGAAGGTTCTGTACAGAAAAGACGAACAAAGTCTAGTAAACTGTTATTTTATTTTATGAATTAGATACGTCCTGTTTCAGCTATTGGTACTAATAAATAAATAGTATATTAAGATGTTTTTATTAATTAAGATAATACGTTTCGTGTTTTTCTGTCAACGATTTCATAAACAAGCTGGAAAGTTTCGATAGCTAGCCTACTGAGTGACGATGATGCTGTATAAAACACACACCGAAACAGATGTAGAATTGATTGAGAAAACCGGTTAAACGTAAATAAAATCAGTGTTACAAAATCAGATAGCTCGACACTTTTTATCTACCAGGTACTGAGGAAACAAATACACAAGCTTTCGGCTGTGACGCCTTCTTCTTTGGTGAATAAAATGAAAAATGCAAAACAATGAATAACGAGTGACGATTCATGTGTTACCCTAGGAGGACGACTTCGAGGGATTCCTACCAGCCGACATCACCCGCACCCAGGAATTCCTCCACGCCAAACGCAAGCTGCCACGTGCCACTCCACCCCCGGACACCTTCACCTCACGACACGCCACCAGATGCGGCCCCACCATTCCACCAACCACCAATACTACCCACTCACCCAAGTCCAACAGCACCACCACCACGCCGACCAAGCACGAGTTCCCTTCCCCCGCCGTCGCCAGTGTCGCCTCGATCACCTGCAGCGCCGACCGCGTACGACCGGGCATGCGTTCGGTGGAGCGTCGCTCATACGCTCTGCTTAATAAACACGGCTTCGAGGACTCTGGCTGGGACTTTGAACCGCTGAGGCGGCGCGCTGGCAACTCGAGGGTTGTCCAGCTGACCAGTGACTCCCCCACCAAAGTGACCAGGCTCACGGACATCGAATCTTCTGGTTTTTCACCGCTAGGGAGAATCAAAAATCAGTCCAAAACTGACAGTCCACAAAATAATATAACGTCGCCGAAAAACATTCGCGGTTTACCATCGAAACGGGGACGCGGAAAACGTTCAACGTCTAACACGCCTAAAGGAACCGAAAATAGTATTCGACCGGAAGTAACTTCACCTGTGCATACACCGGGTGATTCTGTCAGTCTTGTCATGTCTCGTTCGAATGTAAAATGTGATTTCTCCGAACAAAATGGCGGTCCACCATCTGGCCTACAAATCAGTGCTCCCGTGGTTCCCAAATGTGGTTCGTCCGGTGCTCCACAGCCCAGTGGTTCTCATTTAGATGGCGAATTTGGATCGTGTTTCCGGTTGACCCCGCATGTCGGTGGCAGTGCTGAACAGACGAGAGCCTCACCACCTGATGATTCCGCGCAACTTATGCACCGGAATGAGTTGCCTTTACTCGAGGATGTCCTGCGTTTCGCTGTGGATGACCTTCCGCCGTTACAAGGGCAAGACAAGGTGAAGAAGGGTGAGACGTTGACGTCCAAAACCGGAAACACTTGGACCGTAGATGAGCCTACCGAAACCACTAGACATTCCCAAAATACTTCTATGTCTGGTCAAACTGCAGAGAAGGACATTTTCGAATTCCGCGTTGTATCTTCACCTGATACGACCCTGACGGAGGTCAAAGGGCACCACCACAAATTCATGACTGAGGGGAACGCCGAAGTGAACCCGAACGAGCAGATTAATCCGACCTCGGACTTGTCCAATTCTGTTAAAACAAACGGTGTTGATAACTGTAGCCTACTGGCGGTGTCTTTCGAGATTGCTCCAGCAGAGAACGATCTTACAGCACCAACTGGATGCAGTGTTGATATGCTGATATCTGATTCCAACACTGAACCATTGGCTGGTTTGGATCCACCACCTAACCAGAGCATCGAAGCTCCGTCACTGGCGATAGTTTCCACACCACCATCAAATTGCGAGAACGCAGAATCATCAAAGGATGACAAACCTGTGGCAGTGACCAAGGACGATGTTGATTCGTCCGTTCCAAGCAATCCAATATCGCCTACGAAATCTACCACCATCTACTCGTTGATCAGGCCACTCCGTGTCCACCTGGAGAAGCTCACCCTGCAGGAGCTGAATCGGATTTCCGCCGGACAGACCGTCCGTCCCACTGATGACGTCATCCAGCCTGACATGATTGTGGGGTATGGAACAAACAATGACCCCGAAATCGATTCTACTGATATGCTGAAAACCAGCAAACAACTCTGCGTTGATTTAGTGGACTCTGCTGCCGAATCACCAATCCTAACACCGAAATGTGACGATGTCTTGGTTGATGACCAAGCGAAGGTTACTAGTGACCAGATCATCTCCAACGGTGGGAATGTCTCCACGGTTGCCCGGATGACCAGTCGGACTTCCTCGCCATCACTTCCGCTGGTCGAAGTATCTCCCGCGTCATTGGTCAGTGCAGTCAGCCCACCTTTGAAACCTCTCGGCCGGAAGCGAGACCTGGAGATGACCAACAGCGCCGACCTAAACGTCAAACGGACCAGAATGACCGAAATGACATCAGATCCTGTTTCTGACCTCACTCCAGTTGTGGAGGAGATCAAACGTGCAGCCAAGGTCACCAACAAATGTCAGCTGAAGGTCAGCGAAAGCGGTCCGTCCATGGTCCAGCAGCGTTCCCCGGGCCGTCGCTCGGACGACCCAGAGCACCACGCTGGCATCAAGAGCGACATCAGCAAGTACGCCGAGTCCATGCTGCGGGCCAGTGGTCCCTTGACCGGCCGGAAGATCAGCCGCGGTAAGCGGACCAGCGGCAGCAGCAGCACCAGCTCGGTCAACTGCGGTAGCCCCGGTCCGGTGGACGCCGAACGGGACGAGGAGAACGCCGCCCGGATAGAGAGGATCCTGCGGTCGCAGTGGGAGGGCCGGATGCGGCATTCCAAACAGGAAGTATCCCCTGGAAATGACTCCGCCTCCCCGGTGATACCGCCGGCTACCAGTGCCCAGCACACTTCTCGGAATATCCTACGTAAAGCCAGACTCCACCTGAACAAGCGGACGCTCCGGAAACTCCGCCAGTCGTTTCAGAAGGATCAGGAGTGCGTGCAGAGTGTGGTGCGCCTGCACAGTTTTCCGGCCGTCTCGATCGAGCCTCTCTCCCTCAGCCCCAACAAGACGAGCGTTCACGTGCCGGGGTTGTCCAGTCCTGGCCACCGAAACGGTGACACCAGTGCTGACCAGGCCATCCCTTCCACTTCGACGACGACGGAATCTTCGTCTTCCGCCCACTCCTCGCCCAAATCCAAGAAGAGTTCCTCGTCGGGAAAACGCCATCGAAGTCGTCATCAGAAGTCGAAATCGGGCAGCCATCACCATCACCGTCACCGGAAGTCGAAATCGGGTGGCAAGCGGCGTGCTCATAAGCGCAAGAAGCTGAAATCCGCATCCGTATCCGCCAACACATCCACATCCGCTTTAGCTTCTACCTCCGCCACACAGGAGAAACGATACAAGTTACGACCATCGGCGGTTGCGCGTCATGCATTGCGCAAGCTGGCCACCAGTCAAGAGAAGTCAATGGACGTACCGTCAGTGGTGGCGACTCCTAAGAGAAGCCATCAGCAACAACAGCATCAGAAGCAGAAGGAGCAGTTGGTGGCGGAGCGGGAGGTGCATGGACCGCGGATCAAGCACGTTTGTCGTCGTGCGGCCGTCGTGTTTGGCTATACCAGGGCCATGTTTCCGGATGTGGTGGCTGCTGATTCCGTCCCGCCTGTTTACCTTCATGCTGCACAGCCAAAGGGAGTTGCTGTTACGAAACGACGTGGTCAGTCCGCATTTTTGTATTTTTAATCAGATTACATGAGATATAAACTCAGTATGTCGCGGAATATTGAAAGCTTATATACCGCGGCATACTGAGTTTATCTCTTATGTCAAATATCACCCATCGCCCTGGGAGAATAAGTTTTCTCCGAAATCATACACGTAATCAGAATACGTAGATATAAAATTCAAATATATGAAAACTAAAATTCAGACTGCTAAATATATTTCAGCTGCCAAATTTTAGTCGTATCTTTGAAATCAATGTAATTAATTTTGATATTATAGATTTTCTTCTATGGATCTCATATTTTTTAATTTTTTATGTCAACATTCGTGACGGTTTATCATTAATTGTTTGATTTTCAATTAATATGTAATATTTGGTAAACAATTTAAACAATTGCGTCTAAATTTGTTTACCTGAAAACTTATAAAACATCCATGCAATGTTATAATCGAACGAAGAATTATCATTTATTATCTATTATTAGGTTACTAAAATATCCACTTGCTAAATAAATAATATCCATTTTTAAAGCGAATAATTATGAAAAATATGAATAGCACTCTATTTATTGTTTAATCTTCATTTTAAATTTGTTTTTCTAATTTTGTTTATATTTCAAGATGGGAAGTTGGGGAAATCGTTCCAAGGACGAAAGAGGGCCATGTCTAATTTGAGACGACAGAGATGTCGAAAGTGCAAGGGATGCACTGCACATCCTTGTGGAAAATGCACCTTCTGCTTGTGAGTTTTTTCATTTTTTGTTAATTCTTTGTCTTTACGTCTTAATGTGTATATAATCTTATGATTGCTTCTGTGTTGGTTAATTATATTTTTCGGTTGTTCTTAGGGATTCCGTGAAATTTGGTGGTCCAGGGAAGAAAAAGAAATCGTGCATGTGAGTAGCAAACTCGCTTGTTCTTTTGAAAATTATCAGATCTTCGTTTGTTCAATTTACTACCGGTAACAACTTTCGTTAAATCGACAAACGGGTAATATTTATCTTTTATATCAATTTGTGAAGGTCTGATGTTTTTGTTGCACAATGATTATCTGTAGCTAATTTCTGTTAAGTTGCCCATTGACACTTGTGTTTGCGACGGTTATCCCGATTATCGAGTAGGTCGCTAAATCGTGATATTTACAGTCTAAATTATAACATTTATGTGCCTGTTTTTCTCCTGGTTTATCAACCTTGCTCGCTTCCCACTACTAGAAAACGTGTGTGCCTGCAAATGTGCCTGATACGACCGCCGGACCACAAGAGCAAGAGAACCAAGCGATCTGCCGCTGCCAAGACCCCCGCCGAGTCCACCACTACCACCACCGGCCCTTCACCGCCACCGTCACCCGAGATCGAAGCCGTGCGTGAGGAGCTGACCGACGAGTCCTGGGGTAACTGGGGCCACGAAGCCGGACCATCCAACGGTGGAGGTGGTGGTGATCGTAGCCAGGAGCAGGAGACAGTGTTCGTGGTTGACGCGGAGGCCGTGCTAGCCGGTAAAGACAATCCTGCCGACCGTGTGTCGCCGCCACCGCCGCTCGCAGCGCCTCCTGTTGAGGGTGGGATCCCGGTGGCCATCCAGGAGAACCGTCGTGTACCCCTTCAGGAGGGAGCGGGGGTGGCAGTGGATGAGGATCGGGAGGAAATGAAGGAGGAGGAGACAGCGACTGTGGCGACTGACGCGATAGTTGTGCCTCGTCTGGTCAAGTCCGGAAAGAAGGTAGACTAGATTTCCACTCATTGTCATTTTTCCAAATTGATTTCTGCGACGTATCGGTTTCGGCACGAGTTATAACCAGATTGGCATAGTGAGATAGACGTAACGTCTCAAGTTAATTATTAAAAAAAAATTGTTATTAAAAAATAAATGGATTTTTTTAATGAAAAAATTTATGTTCTGTTTTTTTTTTTTTTTTTTCTAGCCTCATTATTGATTTAAAATGATTTTTTTTTTTTCAATTTAGTATTAAAAAATAAATTAAAAGTATTTCCTGTCTTTATCATTCCTTCATTTTTTGGTTTCACTACTATTCAAAAAATTAAAAAGTATTGTCTGGATTGATAACGCTGTTACATGGAACAACGACATATTTTAATACCGTTTCGTGTTGGGGATTGTCGAATTTAAGATCGGAATGTTCAAGTTGAAATTTCACGTCGGGAAATAAATGCCGAATTAAAATAGAATCTTCAAAATTGGATCATCTTAAACAAATCGCTGTCCTGTTTCTTAAATCTCACCTCTCTGGTTTCGGCTTTGCTCTTGACTAACCCACTCTTTTGACTCGTGGAAATATGCCGGGCTGAAATTTTTGCTCGATACCTTCTTTCCTGTTCGCCGCCGCGGTGCTCTCCCTCCCTCCATCTTCACCCACTTTGACCTTTCACCTCCTGAGTGTTCTCCTCCCTTCATTACTTTGGATTAGTTAGGCTGCGAAATGCAACCTAGGGAATTTATTGGTTCACTCGACTCTAGAGAATGCTCGTCTGTGTAGTCGAATAATTTTGTATAGACATGTTAAATATGCCGAACAACTATGGTTCATAACATGCAGTTTATGTTCTGAAGACTATCGGTAATGTAATGTAAACCATTTAATTGAATATAATCATATCGTTTAAAATAGGGAACACCACCGCCCTGACTCAATTCTAGCTTGATTAGTCAGTAATACATAAAAAATATATGAAATAATTATTTTAAATACTTAAAAAAATTAATCGATGACCTTAAAGAAACAAAGGTGTTCAGTTTAATTCACACGGCTCCTAACATTTTGTTTTTATTTAAAGAAACAGTCATAATATTGAAGAAATCTTCTGTGGTTTCAAAACCGCTGCCCTCTTTCCTGTTCCCCAATTATAGTAATGTCAAATGTGATTGAGCATCCGAGCAAAATTCGAATGAAGCAGTGATGCGGGTGACCGTTTTCGATTCTCAGGCCAAGTCTACCTGTACGAGCGGCGGCCGGACGTGTGGGCAAAAGATCGAAAGCCAGGCACCAACTGGGACCACCTCCTCGCGAACCCCTCGTCTCCCCCACCAGGGGTGTTTGACGCCGCCGGCCTCCAAGGATGAGAGCCAGTCGTTGGGCAGATCCTCCTCAGTCAAAGTCAGGGTCGACTATTGGGTAAAGCGGGGTGCGAAACGGTTGCGGGTACACGATCAGCTCTGAGTTGAACGGGTCGAGTGTATCTCGTGAACGACTGCATTTCGAAATGCAACTATCATTTATCAAAATCATTTAACCCTGATTAGTTTCATTGTTTTTGAATTTACTATTGTGTTGTGTAAAGTGACGAATTCGTATTTTGAACTAATAATGTTATACAATTTATTTTAAATTGTCGTTGAGTTTTTGCAGTTTGTTGGAAAGAGTATTGACTGCTAAACTCTTTGCTAAACCATATTCTTAATGACCGTATCATATTTTCAAACAAAGTTCTGGTATAGCGCAGAAAAATTAAATTTGTAAAGTTACCAAATTTACGAATGGTAAATAGTATTAAAGATACTAGATAAAATGTAAAAATCATAAACAATTTGAGATATGACTGTTAAAAAGTCGAAAATACCTAAAAAAATAATGTATTGCAAATAATATTATTGATTCATTTTATTTCATCTGCGAAGTTTATCGAACTAGTTGTCATGTTTGTCACTGCTCGGTCACAATTAATTTATTTGTATTTATCTCGTGATACGCTAACCCTACACTCGAACTGGTTGACCAATTTCAATGTGTATACTCAGTATGATCCATTACTCACTCATACTGAGTCTGAATTCATTCTGAGTCAATTTACTTTTTTATTTTGATGTATGTTCGGTGCCCGCAGGAAGAGTATGATCCGAACGAGAAGTTCGATCCCGGCGTGGCTCTGATCAGCTCCACTCCCCTGCCCCTCATCTCGGCCTGTTTCGCGTGCGGCAGCGCTGGCAAAGAGGAAGTGAGTTGTTGCCCCTCCTGTTTGGCCGAATAGTCACACCACGGCTCCTGATGTCTCCCCCACCCTCACTCATCGTGTCTTCGGTCGGACACTTACCTTCTTTCTTCCAGTTGATCTATTGCATTCTGTGTTGTGAACCATTCCATCTGTTCTGCCTGGAGGCCTGCGATCAGCCAACTAAGGACAATGTCGACAATTGGTGCTGTCGCAGATGTCAGTTGTGTAATGTATGCGGACAGGCGGAAAATGTAATTGAATTTCTCTTCAAAATCTTGACTGTGCCCAAAAACACTCCCAAAACTCTTTACTGGCCGCCAAAACTATGTGATAAAATTTTACCTGACAGTTTCTGTAATATTATCTTTGGCCCGTTCTTTGAAAAAGTTAAATATGTTTCTCCAGTAGGGATTGTTATTTGATGTGTTTGATGCTTTATGTTTCTCCCACAAAAGCTAAGGAATCTAACTTTACGGGACAGATTTTGTAATATCGTAATTAATGTATATTTTGTATATTAATATGTTTTGGTCATTACTTGTCAAATTTTAAAACAAAATTGGCCAAATATTCTTATCCTTTGAGTAAGTTGGGTAAAGTGTCTCTAAAAATCTTTGAGTAAAGTGTCTGTCTGTTGATCGTGGCTATAAATATATGGTATGTTCCAGTTGATGAAATGTCAACAGTGCCACTACGCCTATCACCCTCATTGCCTGGGGCCCAACTATCGCTCTAAACCGTCAAAGCGAAAAAAAATATGGGTGAGCACAAACTTGAACATACGTGTCCACTTTAGGGGTCAAGGATCTTCATTCAATGTACATTTTGTGAGCACGATTGCGATACACATTCGACTATGGTAAATTTCAATTTGTTTCCTTGAATCTTTACCAGCTAACTAAAAAAAGCTTATCTTATTATAAGTGAACGATTGAATTGACGTTGTGAATCACTTGACTAAAAACACTTATTCGCAGTTATTATTCATAGGAATAGAATAGGAATATAAATTCCTATGGATAATGACGGCGAGTAAGTGTTTTAGTCAAGTGATTCATAACGTCAATTTACCCACCGTCATTATCCTTAGGAATAGAGTGGGAATATAAATTACCATGAATAATGATGGCGGGTAAGTGTTTTAGTCAAGGGACTCACGTCAATTGAATCGTTGACTTAACCCTAAATCTGACTTCGCCGTGCTCCTGCACTTTTGTTAACATCTTATTATTATTGTTTCACATTTTTTAAAGTAAAGTTTCACTGTATATAGTTTCACATTTTCAGATGAATAAATCTTCTCATTTTTTCAGTTTTATTTTGGTTGGTGAATTTTTTTAGACGACGTTGATTTTCTGCCATTTTTTTGGCGGTAAAGTTTCTGTTTTTAGTCAACAAAAGAGCTTTAAATCTTAGGTTTGCTGCCTTGCGTTTAGCGTGGGTGAACTATTTTTTTGATGAATAAAACAAGAATATTTTGATCTCGTTGTCTCAGGTGTGCACTCGTTGTGTGCGTTGCAAGAGCTGCGGCAGCACTTCGCCAGGCGCCTCTGGAGCACAGTGGATGTGCAATTTTTCTTTTTGTAGCGACTGTTTCAAGCTCATGGAGAAGGGCAAGTAACAATTTACATTATCGCTGCTTTTCTTAAGACTACATCTTGAAACTTTTATAGCATCAAAACGAATCATTATTGGAATTTCAATAAACTTGTAATAAAATTTTAACATTTTAAAAATAATGTCGCCAGAAAGATTCACAATCAATTAAGTAAACATCGCGCATCTATTATGTTCTAGGCAACTTTTGTCCTGTCTGTAAAGTATGCTACGAGGATGACGACTATGAATCCAAGGTAAGTCCGATATTAAACTACGATTGGGAATGCAGAAACAAAAAGTTGATAACCTTTGCGGTTCCACTTATATTGATATCAAGCTTGGATTCCTATCTGGAGAAATTTTCTTATTAAATTTATGTTGTTTTGATACTAACATCTAAGAACACTGTTGCAATTATTCCAGATGGTTCTCTGCTCTAAGTGCCAATCGTGGGTCCACGCCAAATGTGATAACATAACTGGTTAGTCGATTTTTATTCAAAACACTTTCATATTGCGGCCGTGTAGTCCAGTCGGTAATGTTTCCGACTGCGTTTCGGATGGTCCCGGGTTTGATTCCATTGATCTCGCTTATTCGATCCTGGGGTACTGGTGTCACCCTGAGCTTCCATTAGAGAGTCCAGAGCTTAGGGGTGGATCCTGCAGCTTGGCTATACCAGCTGTCATTCCCTTTCCTGCCCCTCACATATCGCCATAGCGACGCGAGGGGTAGTAATCCTGTAGTGATTAGCACTATGGTGATTTTAAAAAAATGCCATTATAATGTTCATAATTACCTGGAAAGTCAGGTAAATGAATATAGGTGTTGCGTTAAAAAAAATTGGATGATACGCCCGCTCTTTACTTATCTACAAGTATACGTGTTTTTTAATCGTGTTGCATTTTTTTTTTTAATTCGTACTTTTACATTTTATTTTGCAATTTTTATAAGTAAGGGAAATTTTTAATTTCGGTTTTTGTCAGGGAAAGTCAGGGAATTTGATTTTTAGTTTTCAGTATGAACCCAGATTAGATGAGATTTCATGTCTCAGTAATTTTAATTGTATTGATTATTAAACTTTGTTGAAACACGCTCGTTATTTTTGTCATTATATGATAGTAAAATATAATTCAATTCAATTCAATGCAGACGAGGTATACCAGATGATGTCCTGTCTTCCCGACACGGTTGTCTACACGTGCCGCGTATGCTTGGGTGATGAACCGTCTGTGTGGCGAGCCAGCCTCCTCACCGAGATGTCCGGCCAGTTCAAGTCCATCGTGTCCGCGCTGGTCAACTCCAAAAGTGCTCAGCACTTAATCAATAAAACGGCAAGCTACTCCCATTTTTTTTTTGTTTTCGGCAGACCGTCCTCATGGGACACACGCCGCCAGGGGGCGACCTGGTAATTTGGCCTAGTCTAAGCTTCTGACCTAGATAGGGATCTTTAACGTGTACCTGACAACGTACAGGCACGGGTCTACTTCCATTCCGAAAGAAAGTACGAATTTTTCTCGCCCGAAAAATTCGGGATGTATCGGCTGGGATCGAAACGCGATCATGGGAATAGAAGGCAAGAACGTTGCCTCTAGACTACCGAGAGCTACTCCCAAGACACGTTCTTGTTACCGTCAATTACTGTTCATTATAAATTTAATACGCGTGAGCATATAAATAGAAATAAATACAATACAATACATTTACTACAGGGCGGGTACCATAGACTGGATACCCGTAGACCTGTACATTATTTGTGAGACTAGCACGAAAGTAATAGTTACTCAGTAGGACGATGCAGCATGGCGGCGTTGTTGTTGATCTTCTGCAAGATGGCGTTGGAGTCCAACGTTATTAAAAAAAACACCGGATGGGCAAGCTTAAAAGCACTTAATAACGAAGCATAGTGTGGATGGGACCGAGTGGCTCGTTCCGGAAGGTTAGGGATCATAAATCTGGCCATTTGATTCAGAAATCAGATTGTGTTCTGAGGTTCTGATATCGAATCCCGGTCTGGGTGACAGAAAATAAATAAATTCAATTAATTCTTAGATTCACAAGGTCCACGGAAGTGAGAATATCTTCCCCTTTGAAACTAGCTGCTTTTGTAGATCTGATCCAGAAGATCCGGTTTGAACCGGTTAGGTCGCCGCGTCTTTTCTTATGTCCTACCACTTCTCTAGTCTGTCCGCCTCATACGCCGTGTGTCTTATCCTGGCGCTGTTTGTCCTATATTCCGCTTTTTCTCCTGCGGACAATGACTACCTTACGGTTTGGAAAACCGCTAAATTCTGATTTTAACGCCCGGAAAAATGTTTAACGCACGCAAAAAAAATAATCATAACAAGCACCAAGAGTTATTTATTGTTTGCATTGTTTAAAACAAATGATATATTAAATCTGTTTTTAACAAAATATTTTATAGATAAAATATCCGAAATTACTTTTCAAGTATTCTGGAAATTATTTGAAATAATCTCGGAAACAATAAAAAAAATTACGTATTTTTCTTGAAAGCTTTATATTGACAATTTTTTTATTTCGCTTCGCAGGATTGTGACGAAATCGTGCCACCAAAACCCACCGAATCATCCAAAGAACAAGATCCTAAATTCAAGAACTGCAATATTATCCTCTATCACGTTCACGTCAAGAATCCGAAGGAAGTCGTTATCATTAACGACCAGCAGCCGAAGAACCCGGATGTAACACCAATCGACAACACGATTGTTTGTTCCAGTACCAAGACTCACAACTGTACTACCACGTCACGTGATGTCCACAAAGACGATCCTACCATGGATGTTGAAAGTCTTACAGACGACAGTAAATCTGTTGTACCAGCCACTAAGACCAATTCCGTGTCTCCCTTACTACTCAAGCGCTGCCACAGTCGCATTTCATCGACTGGCAATCGTGCTCCCGGTTGTGACATCACTTCCGCTTCAAATAAATGTGCTTCCGGTTGTGAAGTCACTTCCGGTAATGACGGTCTGCGTGGTGTCCAGCACAGAGTGGAAGGCGAGAGTTACACCACCCTAGCCGAATTCTGTGATGACGTATTCCGCGTCATTACTTCCGGTACCGGCAACCGGAAGCTGGCCACCAGCGCCAAACGCTTGTTCGCCAAGCAGGTGAAACGCGTGTTTCCCTGGTTCCAGGGTGTGTCCTGGCTGGACAGGGGACTGGAGCGGGGTGACGAGGCCCATCGGCACCCGGACGCCGTCATGCCACCCTGTGTTGATCACACTTATGCCCAGTATCTGACCCGGTTCCCGGAAACCTTCGTCCAGTTGTCGGTGGTGCGTTGGGCAGGGGCGGGAGGAGGAGACAGGCGGCGGTGTCGACTGTGTGCGGGAGTGGGCGATGATGATCCGGTGAGGTGTGGTCGGTTGCTTTATGCCGGGCAGGATGAGTGGGTGCATCTGAGTTGTGCCCTCTGGTCGTCCGAGGTCTACGAAGAAGTGGATGGAAGGTTAGTCAAATTAATGCTCGTATGCACGGAGAGTTACCCAGCCTTAACCACGTAAAAAAT
Organism: Melogona broelemanni; assembly: GCA_033995665.1. Classification (NCBI taxonomy): domain Eukaryota; kingdom Metazoa; phylum Arthropoda; class Diplopoda; order Chordeumatida; family Chordeumatidae; genus Melogona; species Melogona broelemanni. Next base: position 26 of record JAUJYS010002942.1, on the reverse strand, counting down.
GGCGCTAACCACAAAGTTACCCACAA
>JAUJYS010002941.1:0-13853 GCA_033995665.1 Melogona broelemanni | reverse complement strand
AATAAAAAAAAAAAAAAAAAAAAAAAAAAAAAAAAAAAAAAAAATATATATAATATCGCTGAGTGGAGAGACGAACTCCAGATGGACTTAATTGCTTAGTCGGTATTGCAATCGACTGCGGTGTGCCGGTCCCGGGTTCACTGCCCGGCGAGGATACTCGTTTATAAAATCCTGCCACCTTTGCGTAGCGCCCAGAAGCGCACAGTAGGGAGGAATAACAGTCTATGACAGTATTTGCGAAAAATTTAATTCCGTGGTTGCCATGATTTCGAAAACCAGGTGTTGGCAATCAACAATTTCAACGACATCTTTAGCCAATTCAATTAAATGCAACGACATCCATGAACTCTGGTGCAGCAAAATCCGGGTGATCTTACCTCTGGGGTGTGATAGAGCAGCTCGAAGAAATGCCTGGCATGGTCGAGCGCCACCTCGCGAGATAACGTGATGTTGGTCAGGTTCTGCTGGATGGAGAAAATATTCCTGCACCTACACATTTGGAGAGGACAAAATAGAATTAAGATTATAATATTATAATTCCCGTCCCTTCCTAATTTCCTGGGCTCTTAATTCCTAATTAACTGGGCTCTTAGGATCTGGGCATATCTCCATAGAGACACGAGGGGTAGTAATCCTGTAGTGATTAGAACTATGGTGATTTAAAAAAATAAATAACAATAATCGCGTATTTGTATTTGACATACTATGAGTTGGCGCCACATTCTTACTTGCCTGTGGACCGAACAAACGAAAGAGCCAGTCTCTCAAGCAATAAAAAAGTCATTTAATAATGTGCTACTGCTTTCCCAATGTGCTCCAGATACCAGAATAAGAGATACTTGCATTTTCTTGACACCGTTTTCGTTGATGCGCTTGATGTGGTGCGCGCTATTGATGATGATGGAGGCCACCAGGTGACCGACACCCTCAAAGATGCAACGGAACTTGCGCGGCTGGAGAGCCGTGGACAGGGCCTCATCGATGTTGGACAGGTCCTTGTTCAGCTTCACCACTTCCGGGTCGGGATCCTGACTGTCGACGCCACTGGCAAAGGACGACTGAACAGAACCAAACGGGAAGAAATGAGAAAAGGTTACTGTTCACTGAAGCGAGCAAAACGTCAAGCTAGCAATGTCCAATTCGTTAACGCTGCTCATCTAGACACTAGAATTATGTCAGATAAAAATGTGCCCCGTCACAATTGCTCAAGCGGTTGGAGGGGTACAGAATCTGCTGTTGGCATACCCACTGAAGTGATAACGATCAGTTATTGTAAAAAAAATACATTGATGTGTTTGCACTCACCTGTCTGGCGACCGGAAGTAGATAGAAAAAACAGTGCACGCGCACCTCCAGGTGCAGCACCAGCAGACACGTCTCGGCCAGGTCCTCAAACTCGCCGGCCAGTTGTCGCAGGGCCTGCACGCAGCTTTCGGGGATAGGCGGCACTTCCAGCGTGAGTAGCTGGGTGGGTGAGGAGGGCGACGACGGCGATTCGATTTGCACGGGCAGATTGTAGGCCAGATCGCGGATGCGGCCGCCGAACCAGCTCAGGCTCTCCTGCAGCAGCGCCAGCGTGCGTAGCTGACCGACGTTGTTGAGAATTTCGTGGGCCGGAATGACGGCGTCACCCAGGTTGTTGGTCAGCATGGTGGACTCTTTCTTGTTGCGCAGGCGCACCTCCTCTGACGACTCCTCGATGTCGACGCTGGCGCCGCGCTGCGGCGACTTGTTGGCTTGGTTCAACAAGTTCACCCAGTTTGGCAGAGATCTGCCAGAGAGCGGAATGAATGGACGATCAACCAATCAGTTTGTTGCAATACATATTTTATACAATTTGGAACGCTTATTGTGTATTACATGAGGAAATTGCGTCAGTTGGACCACGCTTTGAGATGTAGATCAGCAGATTAAGAAATTAAATTTAGTTGACCGATTGTAGGTAGAAAATACGAGCTTTTTTTTCAAATAAATTTTAATAGTGCAATATTTTCAAAGCAGATCCATGGGCGCAAAATCGTTATCGCACTTGACAACTAGATTGAGAAATGTTGTTACGCAGCCGGCCATCTTACTTGAGAAATCGATTGATGTCTCCGTCCTTGGCCCATGTGGCGCTGATAATTCGCCTGTCCTCCGATTCTGGTTGCACAATTGCTGCAAATTAAGAGACGGATCAATTTTATTGTTAATTTTTTACACCTGCCAAAATATTGTATGGCAATCGAAACCACATTTTATGGCTCACCTCGATAGGCTGCCATACAGCTCTCCTTGTACGACAGCAGAATACTGCAGATCATGTCCAAGAAGGCCTCGGAGTGAAGTGGCAAATCGTGCATCACGTCCTTCAATTCGTCCACCTTCTTCTCCACCAACAACGTGCTCTGCCGTTTGAAACGAAATGTCAATACATTATTATCACCTAATAAGTGCAAAGAAATGCTTGCCCGTCTAAAATGACAACTAATAAATGTGTGAATATAATTTAAAATTCAGAGAAAAATGAGGATTTGGCTTTTCGTTTTAAGTGGTAATTAGAAAAGCAAAACGGTGGATCATGAATGTTGTCTAATTTGTTTGCGTAACAGATTCTGCTTAAAAAAAATGCAAATATATGTAAAATGCGGTAACCTGTAGCAGCGGTCTCGAAAGGTTTAAGGATTTCTGGGTGTCGAGGTCTGTGTTTGCCTTCCAGGCGTCGCTGCCTGAAAAATCCAGGAAATTAAACAATAATGATGAGTAATGAAATATATTTTTTTTTCAATCTGAAAATACAGTTGCGAAAAACAATGCAGTTTTTAAAACACAATTTTAAAGGGACTCGAAAATTAAACCGCGAATTTCCAATCAATCAACCGCGGCTGATCGATGAAGAGGCAAGTGATGAGTGTCTCATTCCTCATTGACACATTTTTTGCAACTTTCATTCGTTAGAGGGAAGGAAACTGACCAAATCATAAATCTGAATCCAAAATGAATAATGTACATCCGATTGGGTGAAATTGATGTCCATCCACCTCAGAATATCGGATCAAACCCAGGTTGGGGTGGAAATTTATTAAATCAAAATAAATTAACGATTTGGCGACTGGCGTCATCTATTTTAATAAGGATAAATTAGATTTCGAAGTACATAAGTTTGTTAATAATTTTTTTAACAGGATCAAAATAATTTGTATTGCCAAAATGGAATACTGGGTAGTACGGGATGCAAAGTCACCTTTGGTGTTGGTCAGAATGGTGGCCACCGCGTCGGAATGAACCTGTCCTAGAAAGACATCCTGCACGAAGTCGGTGATAAAAGTGTGCAGGGCACAATGGATGCTGAACCCGTACAACGGCATCAATAAACGATAAACATGGATCCCAAAATTAGTAATCATTTCAATAAAATGCAAATATCAAAATATATATCAGATCCTGCTACGCTTACCCTTCGCGCAAATTTAGCGCCGTCTCGATTTCGCGAATGAATTTCATGACAGGAATAAAGATGGCTGTAAGAAATCAAGACTGAATTTGCTAACGCAGTAAAAAATACTTGACATCCAATTTATTCATTAACTGAAAGGTTACGGCTAATAGCAAAAACAATAAACATCGAAAAAAAAGTTGCTGCATCGCTTACCCATGATATTGCGGGAACTGGGCTTGCATACAAATATTCTTTCAGAGGCGTCACCGGCTTTGCCAGTTGCGTTTAGCATGTCGCTCTGTTTCATCAACGAAAATTTATCAGTTCAAGAAAGTACAATTGAATAGGAAAGCAACCGGAAAATTTGTTAAATCAGAGAATGGCAACGTAGCCATCACTGCTACCCCGGGATTGGGGTGTAAATGCTTACTGAATCGAAAACTGTTTGCTGCTCTTTCAGATAACTATTGAGACTGATGGCGTGCGATGATGCATCAAACTTGAAGAGCGAAAACTAAAAAATAAACATTTACACTCAAATAAGAGAAAAAATGTTCAGGGGAAATTTAGGGAACGCCATTTATTTCGTTCGAAAAATTGCAGAGATTGCAGAATTGAAATCTGCGATCACGGGTGCAGTAAGTAGTTCTACACGTCAACCACAAAACCAAATGACACCACGAAGTCACTCGTTCCGTTTACATGCTCGACTACTCACTTTTTTTGGTTTGGCCGGCTTTTTCTTGGCAAAGAAAGAGGCCACATCAGCAGTGGTGTCCACATAGGTGGACGGTGGCCGCTGTTTGGCCGTGGCGCTGTTCTCCATATCCAAGTAATCGCTGAGCAAAACCTGAATCTGAAGGCCAAAAAAAAACAACTCGTCGTCACATTTTTGACTAGTATTGTAATCCGGATTTTTAGTAAGAATGTGTTAAATAGCAATGTTATGCACTCAATAGTGCCCAGGTTCATATCTACCACCCATAAGCCGCTACAATTGGTTCCCATGGAACAATCTTAGAGCGCCTTATCGCGCATTGTAAAAGAAACTCACCACGGCCTGAACTCTTGACCAAAAATCTGCCATATCGTACAGTATGACCCCATGATTGCCGGGCGTGTTCTGAAAGGCAATCGAGAGATGTTAGCTCGCAAGCACATTAACTGGGCTCTTAGGATCGTCCAGATTTGAGTTGAACGTGTAGCCTTCACTTACCACGGTGCGCCGCAAATTGCCCAACACACATTCGTGAGCCTGCGCCACACAGCGGAACTGCTCGAAAATGAGATCGAGAAACTCGGCCAGAAAGTGGCTTTGGTTGCCCTGCTGGGCGGTGGCCTCATGTTGAAAAATCTGACCGTTGTCCGCAAACAACTGCGAGGTTCTTCGCACGATGTACACGAGCTCACGCTGCATGCGACTTTTGACGGTCTGGTGGAAATGGAAAGAGACGTACGTGAACGTCGCACATGTTGTAAATTTGATACGAGTGCCTTTCTACTCTAATAGAACATCTCGCTCAACAATAATTTTCTATGAAGGTTCCAGGAGAACAAAAGTTCGACATAGGTAAATTGTCACCTCTACTGTATCCGGAATTTTGCCCAGCAGTGCCAGGCATTTGACCAGGATTGCCAGGAAGTGCGCCGAATCTTCCTCCGGATCCGACAGGAGCAGATCCTCGTACACCTCATTAATTCCCTCCAGAAATGAGGCCGATGCGGTAGGTGGCGCCAGCGGAGCTCCTGTTTCGGGGGAAAAAAGTAATTGAAGAAAATTTCATGTCCGAAAGGTAATGTGCTCAAGTTTTTACTCAAGTACAAGTACAAGTGTAACGTTTTTCCATCGTGGTATGAATTCAAACAAAATGCAAACGAAGAGTCTAATGATCAATCGTTTGAAAGTGCAGCCATTTCTTGTTCTTAAATTATTTGGAGTTTGTACATTTATGGAACAACCGTAATGTGAAAAAAAATATAATAAAATAATGAAAAAAGCTTGATAAAAATGGAATTAAAAAAGTGTGATCGCCATAGCACAGTGGTAGAGCGTCCTTCTGTTGTGCTACGATCCCGGGTTCGATTCACGGCTCGGGCTTTCATTATTGGTTCCCGAGGCACTAAAAGCTCCCCTCCATAAATGCTCTTTCGAGGTGATTAAAGGGGTACAGAATCTACTATGTATTAATATACGAGTACACTGCAGTGAATAATAATAAGAAAACACAGGTATGCTTCAGGAATTCGGGATCACCGGCATCTGATCTAACGCAATTTAAACTCAATAAAATAATTCAAAATATGATGCTCAGTTACTCATACAAAGAGCGCCCTTTACTTGTTAGTCTGACATTGTTTTACTCGATAGCTGCCCCTTATAGCTAATGTAGGTAAAAATTATACGAAAGGTTAAGGTGAAGCGCCGAAAAAATAGTAAGGAAAAGGTGTGAAACAAACAAACAAAAAAGATCGTTACTCAACTGAATTGTAGTTTCATTTTGTGGGTGGGCGTCAACGGGGTTAGTTCCATCTGGTTGAGCGTCGGCGCCCGTTTGCCGTGCGCGTCGGGTGCCCGGTCAGATCCCTGTCGACTGAAGGAAGGTAGCTCACCGCGGGCCAGCTGATGGCGGACGCAGATCTCACCAGTGCTGCGCACATACAGGTGCCGGTGCAGCTCCTCGATTAGCTTATCCTGCAGCGCCTGTTTTGGTTGAGATAAGGTGACGGAAACTCAACGAAGGTTTAAACTAAAATGTCAAACTAAATTTTAATTTAAGCGTTGCAAAATCAAACGTTGATTAAATTAACTATTCTCATGGCATTCACTTTTCCTTTTAGAACTAGTGCGGTCGTAGTAGCCCACGCGATAGAGCGCCTGTGGTGCGGAGATTCCGCGTTCGATACCGAGATGCTGGTGAAAATGTTCCAAGATGATCAAATAGTGTAAATTTTTGTATTATTCCTGATCAATGTAGTGTATCACTACAAGATATTCTGTACCCCTCGTGGCAATATGAGAGGGGCACATTTTCACAAGTACTCTCCAGGATCAAATCAAAAAAATTATGTGATGAGAACATTTTCACCGGTACTCCCCAGGATAGAATAAACGAAAGTAATCCCGACTGGGAAACAGCCAGGAGTTAATGGATCGTTAGTTAATTTTCACACCATTTTAAGGAAGATGAGGTTAAGTGAGTCGACTCTGCTGAAGAAGGAAATTATAAAAAATAAAATAAAAAACGCAGCTGTCTCGTAGCAATATAAAAATTACTTTATTGGCATTTAAAGAAAGTAACAACACATGCTAACAAAACTTATTAAAAGAAAAGCATGCAAGCATCTAAACTGAGACTCTCCAAATCGCAAAAAGGGTGATATCATAGCACTAGCTCAATAAATATAAGCAAACTTAAAATGAGCACCATTAGAGCTGCACATGAAGCAAATAATATGCGATACACTCGTAGTTTAGTATTTTTCAAGTTTGAAACAAAAATAAAATTGTAAAATTCTGTTAGGACTAAAAGAACTCGGACCTTGCAAAGTTTATCTTACAGGTCTAGCTATATTCTAAGAAATGGTTAAGCTATTTACTTCAAATATTTGAACGCGAGATTAGTTTACAAAGCATCAAACAAAATATAGCAATAGGCGCACGAATATATACTCTCTAAAAGCCAGAAAAAATTCAAAACTTTCATGAATTACGCCATTCATTTTCTAGAACACCACCCTCATCTTCCTTAAAATAATGTCATGATCAATAGAAGAATAAAAACATTTCCGTTGTACCGAATTCCGAAAAAAGAATGCGGACTTTCACTTTGAATAATTGAAAAACGGTTATTGCTGAAAATTCCCAAATTCCTGATTTCCACACAGGTAAACAAATGCGTTCTTCTTTGGCACGTTTAGGTCTAGCCGACACCCAACCATCATTGAGATTTCTGAGATTCGTCACACTCTTCCGTCGCAGCTTGATCAGACTTCAAAAACATGGAAACAAAATTGCAACGAAACACCAACAACTCAAAAGCAACATTAATGTACATGTCGGATCAAAATTTACCTGTTGCTTGGACTGAAGTTCATTGCGCACATCCTTCATGGCGTCCACGCCTTCCAGCGAACCTTCCAACGTGTCGACTGTATAATAAATACACCAATTACAATATCCAAACAAGAATGAATATGGATAAACTAATTAATGGTTAATTCCCATTATCAAAATTTGAACGTATTCCTGACCTGATGACACTAGTAAAGTAGTTGCATTAAGGTAGTGCTTCTTTTGTTTATATTTTTCGATCGTTTCGGGAACCCCCTTCAAGTTGTCGCTGTTGATAAACAAGATAAATAGATTATTGGAAGATTGGCAGATTGTTTGCTGCTTTTATGTCAATTTATGTTGGATGCTCTTAAATTACGTAATGGTTAAACAGTTTTTTGGGGAGAAATACCATTCACTTTAGTGAATATCACTACAGGAGATTCTGTACCACTGGTGTTGCTGTGGCAATATGTGAGAGACACGTTTTCACCAGAACCTCATGATAGAATAAACGAGAGCCGGCGCCGAGAATCAAACCCGAGACCGCCCGCGCCCCAGTATGTTGCCATACCCACTGAGCTAGACGGATGAAATAAAATATGCAAATTTCTTTTGGATGCTCTAAACCATTCCGTAATTTCCTGTTTAATAGCCTTTAAATAGCTGTTTTTGTCAACATTTTATAAACTGTTGCAGTTAATTAAATTGTAAAATAATCGACAGACTAACTTACATTTGCTCCAGGAGGTACAACACTTGCTTGTGTTCGATTCCTTCCAGCCAAAGCCGCTTGAGTTCGTCGCGTCGGCAATTCAACAGCATCCGACAATTGGCTAGACTCTCCTTAATCTGTTTGATCTTTTCACGAGAAGCTAAAAAGGCGATCAGGACAAATAACTATAAGACTAGGTTAACAATGCAAAAGTGAATCGTTAACGTCGTGCTAAAACGGGCAACGGTACCGGCTAGTCGGGAGGAAACCTTTCCGAATGCCTGGATGACGTCCGACAATTCAATGTGGTTACCTGAAACGACGCAACGAAAATTACACATTACAAATGTGGATAATTGGACCAAAAGCAATTGTGGATGTACCAACAAAACTATTGTGATAGTATAACTATTTAAAAAAATATTCCGCACATTTATTTATTATTCTCTTTAGTGGGGAAATTCCCTTCACTGAGTGAATATCACTGCAGGGGATTCTGTACCCTTCAGCGTTCAATATGTGAAGGGTATATTTTTACCAGTACCACAGGATCGAATACGGTAAACAAGAGCCTGTGCCGGGAATAGAACCCGGGACTAGAAGCTCGGCACTCTGTTGCCATACCCACTGAGCTAGACGGATCGTATTTATGTAATTGTGTAAAAGCACAATTTTAACTGGCTATCACTATTGTATTGTTAGAACTTTTGCTCATAATGTTAAACAAGAACTAATATTGCGCATTGCCTTACAAAACAAAAAACACGAAAAAATTGATATTTGGCTTAGAAGTTGTTTCAATCAGTTAAGGTCCAAGAAAATCACGATGAAGTCCCTGATCTCCCCGAAATCTAATTTCTTTCACAGTTTGGATCCGCAGAATAAAAGAAAATCCCTGATCGGCTGGAATATGGTGTCCGAAGATCACAAGCCATCTAAGTGAAAGTATATTTCTTACTAGCGATCAATTCGTCCAATCGGCTGTCGCTCTTCTTGAACTCCTTGTCTAGCTTGGCCTTTTCCTTGTCTCGGTGATCGTTGCTCTCGCTGGAAACCAAAATAAATGACAAAACAAATTATAAGTATACCACATTAGACGAAAACTAAACTTTATAATGTATAATTGCTATCATTCATCACTGTACACGCCATAAATCGCCAGAATGCTCTGAGCGGCGATCACATTAATCTAAATCTAAAACACAGAACTATCACTGTATCACGTAGTTTGACAGCTTACCTTGACGATATGCTACGGACCACAGACATCAACAAGGCGGTCTGAAATAAATAATTTGGAGGAAAACCAACAATTTATCATACACCCCAAATTATTTGAAGAAATAATATAAACGTGATGCGGCAGGCTATCAACATTTTTTGTATTTTGACAGTATGACATCATTCATGATCCAGCTGGATTAATTGTCAAAGGCAATCGAGATGAGTGCGCGTTAAGCTTCTGAAAATATCTCCCACAGAAACACGATCCAAACCGCGATCGAAACCAAACGGAAGCGCGATCCGAACGCCATCCAGCGGATAAACAAGATGTTCGACGCCCCCTTACTTGGAATGGATTCGTGGTGATGTGCATTTTTGGAAAATTGACTCATATCAAAAGTTTAAATGTCCTTAACACTGTGAAACCTATCCTGGTTTGAAAAGTGGAAATAGTTTTTCAGCAATTGTTCAAAAGCCCAAAAGCCTAGATCCAGCAAACACAACTTAACGCCCACAGAGACCTAGCCCCTAGCCTAGGCCAACAGTTGTAGAAAAACCGAGACGAAGGGATATATTTACCGATTCCTTGGGCTGTCTTGTGGGCCTCACAGGACCAGAAGAACTTGCACTTTCTGATGAATCCATTCCTCAAACTTTTTACACTTTGTTTTAATATAAATTTGACAACTTCATTTGCCGATGAACTCCAAGAGCAACTGAAGTTCAATTTAGTTCAATAGGCCGGGAAGGGGTGGTTGGTTGTCCACCCACCCAAACCAATGCGCATTCACGATGTTGTAGGGCAGTATTTCTCAAACTTTTGACTCGCAAAGCCCTTTTTAAAACTTCAATGGCAGAGCCCCTAGAGACAATTAATTTGAATGGCGGAGCCCCATGTCTTGTCAATTAATGTCGTTTTATTATTTATTTTATTTTCCAAGAATACCGGGGAGCCCAAAGGGCTCCGCGGAGCACAGTTTGGAAAAACGAGGTAGGATCTTGCTGTTTCATGAATCTTACACAAGAGCTTGTTCGGTGAATAATCCATAGAGTGCGTTTTGACATTGACAAGCTACCTTACAGAAAAACTTTGTAGATTGACTCAATATTAAGACGCGCTTTAATGAAACTCAAGTGGCGCTGCGTAATGTAATCGTGGCATACTTTGCGGCGATGTTGGTGCTGCCATCTACTAATGGGTCTAGGAAACATTTTGGTATATAAATAATTGATTGTCGGCCCCCTTTTCAATACAATGGTTGGCAGGCCCCCTTGCCGTTGACAATTTTAAAACTCAAAATGGCTCCCACCTTGCGCCGGCGTTTTAGCACTTTGCACAATGTTCAGAATAATTTTGACTATTTTAGATCGTTTACCGAGGTAAAACGCAAAAGATCATTCAAGGATACACTCAGAAGAACCAAACACAAAATGGTATGCATTACACACTGTTGAAGTACTAGTCATAGGTGGCTGTCCTATCAGGAATAGTGTGAGTGTCTATTCACATGTAACGTCTTTTTTGCCTTCACTGGCTTGAGTCCCAAACCTCTGGAGCTTCTGCGAATTTTCTTGTTAGCACTGGTTATGACTGTTGTCTTGAAAGACAAAACATTTGTCCGTGACAGTCTGAGACTCCTTGCAAAAATAAAGCAATTCATTAGTAGACTTTAGGTTTTTGTAGACTTCATGTTCGGTTCCGTAGTCCCGTGGTCGCTAAGCGGCAGATCAGTGGTTCGAATCCCTTGTTTGTCTTTAAAAAAAATTAAGACTTAGTGCAAGCCCCCTCCCTAACCTCCTTTAAGTCCCGCCAACTGATCTACCGAAAGTAGCCCAACTGCAACAAAGTGCATACTAGAGTTGAGGTCAGGGGCCAAAAGGCGTTGTATATTTATTGCAAAAAAAAAAAAAAAAATAACAAGTTCCTTTTCCAAAAAAACTCAAAACTACTACTTCCCTTATGACAAATTACCATTTATGCCCACAGGCGCGGTAATAATCCTAATCTAAATCTAAATTCTACCGCTGGGCGCGACCCAAAGGAAAAGAATTGATTCTTGAAGAAAGTTGGTGTTTGTGATTTTTATTAAACGAATAATTCCTTAGCTTCCACAAAAATCAAATGTTGAAAATTGAAAAAATTGAACATTTGGATTTTCCGAAAAACTGCGCTGCGCAACGTATCCAGAGAAGCTCAAATCACAAGAATGTCCATATTTGGTAATGAATCCTTCGCTGCTAAACTAAAATAAACAATACGAAGGCGCGCTGAGCCTGATAGATGAATGATTCCATGTCACTTATTGAAATTTTTTTGACTCATTGAAAGTTTTTGTGCACATTTTCATTTTTCAGCAGGATCTTGGAGGAATACAAACTCCATCCGTCGACTGTCACACTCTGAAATCAGGATCGTCTATGAGGGTAAGAAGACGCTGTACGTGTATGGGATTTGTGTCACGCGCTTGACGATTTCAATCTTGATTAAGTTAATAACCAATGATAGTGATAACTATAGTGAATATTCACTACGGCGATTACAATCATTGATTATAAATGCAGTAGATTTTGTACCCCCTATAACCTCTTGAATATTTGTTTTAGGGGCAAATTGACAACATTACCCCGGGATCTGATAAACGAGAGCTCGAGCCGGGAATCGAGCCCGGGATCGATACACCATTGGTGCATCGATCCCTCGATTGGCTCTACCGTTTGGGCTACGACGATATTCACGAAGCATTTAGAAGGCTCCTGATTTAATTTAAATAAAGCGTTGCATTTTATTCGGACGCACAGTGCCTGTTGCATTAAGAGTGCTTACAGGCTGAGTCACATTTATGGTACTCTCTCTTTTAAATGAAAACTACGAGCTAGCCGCATCTGGCCAGTCTGCCCCAATCACCCATAACGCTAGTATTTTTCCTTCCATTTTTCTCACATATTTCCACACAGCCCACACCATTCCCACATATTGCCATTATGCTACGGCGCGGCAATTATTCCATCTAAATCTAAAATATTTTGAATGTGTTCTGGAAAGTTATTGGCCTAGACTGGATTAGACTCGCTCTTTTTGAACAGCTTAAACTTGGACACGGAACTTTGATAACATAATATTGATACAAATGACGTTGCCAGTCCTCAATTAAACTTGCCTCCCTTTAATTTAGGTTTAAAATGTTTCTGGGGTCTACAAAGTGGAGAATTTATTTATATTGTGCGCCTCGCTGTCAATGGTCCTACAATTGATAAGTTTATTCAACGCAGGCGACCTGTTTGGTAATACAGAGTACGGTAAACATTCAACACAGTTTCAATCGTGAAATCGTGTCAATAGTCGGCATTGTGTCGTTTGGTGTGGTGCGTTGATGAATTCAAGCTTTGTGTCGCGCGGGATGGCTAGATGAGGGGAGTGGGCTAGCGGAAGCGTGAGGCACAATCGTGTCGTTATGGGTGGAGGTCCAGTATAAAATGATTGTCTGAGAAAGATATTCCAACTGCTCCTAGATTTCTTGTATTCAAATAGCTGGCTAGGTTTACAATGGTTTAATGTTTTCATTGTTTGCGCTCGTTGCGTTTGAACTGATCCACCGTTATTAAAGGGTCAAGTGTTGGGTCGCCGCAGAAATGTAGAAAATGCGCATCGGCCAGTGGGAAAATGTTTTAGTTAATTCAGCTTTAGCGAATACGTTTTTTTGAAATCACGAATGAAATGAAAAGAATATTATTATAAGGTGTTATCAAAATTATTATCAGCAATAGCAACACTTAATAAAAATGAATCATTTTCTAAGATTTTTTTTTAACAAAGTTTATAGAGGTACACATATTGACAATTTTAGTTTATTGATTTTAAAATGGCCGTAATTCGGTATTTTTCAAAAATTAGTGCAGTGACGAGCCGCCACTGGGATCCCTCCGGATGGAAATAGGGGGAGGGATTTGGTGTCGCGACAGCTGCGCGCGCATGTTCGTCGTCGGACTCCCTTCACGTCAAATGACCTGCGATGAAGGGGGTACTTTTTTTGGCACGTGCCTCATTCATTGCATGACTAAATTTGTCCCTTTTGTGGGACGGTCCTAGGGGTGAACGAGTTTCCGTGGTTGGCTCCCGTTAGTTTCTGGTTCACGTCAAAGCGAGTCTTTCTGTTCCTCGGCAAGTCGAGATGCCCTCGCATTTGTAACTCGCGTCAGCCGTCACACTTTTCGTGGATAATTCAGGTTGACTACCGAGTTTGTGACGTCAGAGTCTTTTACTCTATATCTGCAGTTTCAACGGTTGCGTTACACACACGAGTTTTCGGCACAAAACATAATTTTAATGTGTTTGTGTAATTATTGAGCCATGGTATGGGGACATGCTACTAAGCCAACGGTCCCGGGTTCGATTCCCGGCGCAGGCTTTCGTTTATTCGTTAGCCTGGGGTACTGGCGTCACCCCT